>JABASD010000199.1:0-104109 GCA_019776165.1 Pogonognathellus flavescens
AAAAATTCCCAAGGCTTTAAGGGGAACCTATGTTTTGCATGTGAGGTAGATATGGCCTAAACATCATGTGGGCAAAATTTCAATGAAATCCGTGAGACACATAAGTAGAGGTTTACTTGTTAGAGAAAATAATGATGAGGGGCTTGGAATCCGTGAATTTGCATTACGTGGATATCGTTATATTAAAATCGTGACGCGAAACGAAAGGCCGTGCAAAAAACGTATAACAGTAGTTACGAGAACCACCAGCAGCGTCATTGTTCGCGTAGATGCCAAATAGCAAATAAATACATTGCGAATGCCTGGAAGGCTATACGGGATTTCCTTATTTTATGCTAGGAGCACTCCGTTGTGCAGTGCCAGGCTTGGTATGACTCATATTATTATTAGAAGGTCTGGCTGCTAAGCCAGAGTTTCGGATGTGGCTGCAGAAAATAGAAACTCAGAGGCCAGATTCAAAGATTGTAACAAATGGAGAGCAAATTCCAATTCAATAAACGAACTTGCAAGGATAGTCAAACAATAAACGGGGAGATGCACTGGAAGAATTCTAAATGCGTATCACAAAAGAATCAAAGGCGATTTTAGGCTGGAGTGCCTTCACTGTGTACTGCTAGTTTCCCCCTGCTTCACTTCTTCGATATAAATTAGATTCGCTCAACACAACTGAGAATTTGCTGCAATATTGCCAATGCTGATAAAATAACATATCGGGTTCCATCAGTTTAAGGGGATAAGTAACTGGAGCACTAAGTCTTCCTATGGTCATTAGATTACATCAGTTACCTATATAGAACTTCTATAGGTGCACCAAATGCTCTCCAATTCTTCAGCTCCATTACCGATGCTTCAGCAAAACATTTCCGTCTTGTTGTTTACTTTGCTTTGTGTGGCGTGCTAAGCGCCAACTTCTTCCAAAACAATATCAATATCTTCTCATTTTTAAATTGGTCATTGTTTCTGGAGGATTTAATTAACATTCGATTCACAGACGAGGATGCAATGCACAAATTTCTAATGCGGGAATTTATATTCAGTACACGAATCAACAGTCCAGTGTATCATACCTAACTATGCAGTAGTAACACCAAAAAATTTTCACCATTTTTGTTAATACAGTAGAAGTTCGATTAATCGGACCAAGATAATCCGAACATCCGATAAACCGGACTAAAAGTTGGATTCGATAAACCGGACTAAAAGTTGGATTCGATCAACCGGACTAAAAGTTGGATTCGATCAACCGGACTAAAAGTTGGATTTGATAAACCGGACGAAATTGTTTTCAATCCGGATATTTCTAAAAATTGTACTAAATATATCCAATTATTGTATCATTTATACATATACAGTTATGCATATGGCAGGTTTGCGCTTTTATCTCATGATTTAATAGCATACACATCTAATGTACCTACTTTAACATAAAGAAAATCAATTTGAATACATTAGTATGTCTTTGTGTCCATGCAATGTTGTAAACTATGTAAAAACTTTTTGAAACTAATACACTTTTGATAATCCGGATTTTTCGTAATCCGGATGACCCTTGATCCCAATTGATCCGGTTAATCGAACTTCTACTGTACTGTACAAATAAAAATGCAGCACCATACGATACCATACAAAAGTACTACATTAATTTTTAATTTTACACTTTCATATTATTACTAGTCAACTTCGTTGCACCGTCTCACCATGTAAAAATATATTTTCGATTATGAACTATAGATTAAGTTTTGCAACGAAACTTCAATGCGAATACTTGTTCTGATTGTCGGTCTGTCTGTCTGCATGCACGATAACTCAAGAAAGGGCGGAAATGATGGTTTTAAGCTTAATTGGTATTACAGCTTTTCGGTATTGCCATGTATTACATTAATGTAAGAGGGAGGATTTGTATTATTACTGTCTGTGAGCAACTGAAATGTAAATTTTAAGTAATATGAAAGTCAAAAATACGGACATAAATAATTTTTCAATTAAGCGTAAATAATTTTCCTGTACACTTGCGTCGACTCACTCAGTCTACTTGAATTGTCGGTGTTCTGCTCATTGACGATTCTATAATGTCAGTTAATTATAACTCATTTTGTTAAAGCTGGAAGAATAGTAATTTTCGCATTATATTGATGTATTTATTACCTAATTGCTTATTCAATTTGAGATCATTTAAATAACAAATGTGTTCCAATTTCAATTCTGTTTTTGCTTAGGGAACTTTTCTATGCTTTTACCAATGGTTTATCTCAGCCTTACTAGTTCAGAATTTGAAACGGTCTGATTTGTTAATAAAATCATGGCGCTTCCTTCTTTCAGGATTCCCAATTTTCTAAAGTCGCATTTTATGGTTGGATGAGAAGCATTCAACTTTATTAACATGTACTTAAAATTAGCGTTAGTTATATTTAACATGTATTAAATAGTTTCCTGCACTGAATAACGCGTAGTAATGCCCGGGTTATGCTGTAGTAAGGTTTCGATACAATGAGCATGCACACAATAGAACATTCAACAAACCGTGAATCACAAATGTAGCAGAATAATGCGAATTCTCTCTCTCACGCTCAAGCTCAATCGGAACAGCCGAAGCTGTAACTCAATCGAGTTATCTAAAATTGAAGTCGTTCATGCGAAAACTCTTTTACTTATTTAGTTAACAGCTCGCATTAGCCCAGTCATCTTTGAAATACGTTTCTTTATTCCTTTCGCAGTCTCCGGGATTGTTTTTGTCTCCGGGGATAAAATACTGTGCTAAATATTTAACACTAGTTTCATTTGATACCATAGTTATAAAAGAATTATAGCATTCCTATACATCCTTATGGTGCCGGTAGCCTACAAATACTTTCAAGGAAATTAAATGTCACCAATCCTCAATTATATTGCTGGTACGTGTAACACAAACCAATAATGATGCTACGTATCACAATCGTTTCAAAAAGTTAATCGAACTTTGACAGAAGTTTTATTATCCAAACATAGCGAGTGTGAAATTCATTGGAGGAAGTAGAACTTATTTGGTTGACGGTTCCAATATTTGGATGAATGTTTTGCAACTGTATTTTTTCCAGTCCATTTTTATATTATTACATTTAGACTGTGATGATTTATGCATATGTGATTATTAGAGTACTATAGGAAATTTAATTTATAAATTAATTTCTAAACTGGTTTAATTAAAGACATGTACCTACGTGGTTTATTATAACGCGGTTATATAATACTAATATATTGGAACGTACAAATGTTTCAGGGGATGTATTTTTCATGGGTAAAAGAAGTCAGTAGTAATAAGTTGAATAAAGAGCCTTTAGGATATAGTAATAGCAGTATGTTAGTAATAAATTGCAGCCGCAACGACTCATTAAGACCAAACGTTGCCGTAAAGTTCAATGTTCACGATAAAACATAATCAAGATTTTGTCGCCTGTTCTGAATGTTGCATTAGATTGCATTGCTCCTGGTATCAATCGCATTTCGTAATTGATGTTCCCGCAACCGCTCCGCTTTACTGGTTTGTTTACAACCGGAGGTTGTAATGAAAAAGTAATCAACGCTCTGAAACTTATGGCTGCAAGACCATTAAAGCAATTCCATGCCGAGAGAGAGAGACGAGAAAAATAGAGATGTTGCCTGTGAAGATTTACAGATATACGAAAGAAGATAAAATCTTTACGTAAATGATAGGCACAAATTATATATGAGGGTTTGGAAAAACTGAGGCAATACTTGTGCAATCGCTGTAGGTAAGTTGTAGAATTTTCAGGAAAACGTTCTGGCTCATGTCACTAGAGCAAGAAAATCGGTAGAATTACATTCCTAACTAATATCCAAACAAATTTGTCTGTTTTATGTTGATTAGGTGTGTACCTACAGCATACACAGACATAAATGTGTAAACGACCATCTAGACATTGTAGAAAATAAATACTTGAGTTTGCTTCCACCACACAGCGCAGATTCATGTTTCATGCATTTACATTTACATCTCAATCTCTTCATTTTGCATATAATGCATTAACGATGGGAATTAAGGAGACAGCCAACCACGATGTTGTGTTATGTTGTGGCAAGGAAAAGGTACATAGTAGGGGCAGGCAGAAATGAAATATTTCTTGAATTGACTGTGTTTAATGGCTAAATTTGCATAGTAATTTACGAAATTAATGTCTTCTTCTTCTGTTTTCCTAAATCCTTGTGAAGCTGCTTATTTTTTTCTTGTTGTCGTCGAAACGCTGTTTTCCTTTCAGCTTGCTTTCGTCTGGCAACTAAAACTTCCCATCTTGTCTGATTCCTCCTTTGTTTTAGTGTGATTCATGTACATGTGCATATTCTTATAATCACCCAAATGATCTTTGTGCATTCTGGCTAAATTGCTTGTGTTTCCTAGCTTTATGTATACATTGACTCATTCTACAAGTATACACACAGTACAAATTACAATAAATACAATGCTACAGCAATTTCCCTAGAATTTTCAATGAAAAGCAAACAAAGTTTAAAACATACTGCATATAGTATGGAATATTAACATTGACATTGCACAACTTAGGAAGAATCAGCATAGCTATCTATACAAAATCCCCAACCACTACTATTTTTACGAATATTTGTTATATAGATATTATTATACGATTTGGTAAGATTAATGGTTTTACACTTTTCAACAGGACTACTAAATAAACTAATTGTAAGTGTATTGTGTATTTATTAAGTAGGATATATTATAGCAATGTGTATATAGATCCGTGCCATATAGAGAGACCTGAGAGATGTATATAAGAAAGAGCGTAATAATATTATTACTGTTTGGAGTATGGTGGCCATGCCATCACATCAGGAGGATTTTATTTTGTTGCATCCGTAGGTTGTAGGTTTGGACATATGTAATGTAATGTAATCCTAAATGTCTATTAGCATGGCTGTGGATGGTAGTAGTAGTAGTCGAGGAATCTGTTCATTGTTTTGTCGTTAATGTTCGTAGTAGGCATAATATAATAATATTATATGCTTTTAAGAGGAAAGAAATGGCAGCAAGAAAAAATAATTTGTCATCTGCTCTTTTCTGGTGGTATGTTATCTCAGTTGACTGTCTTGTTTTGTGGGCATCGTCGTTAATATTCCTGCTTCAGGTTGAGTGTGCTCTTTAGTTCTGGTCACTTGGCTCAATTCTGTGTTGTGTGGCATACAGAAAGGGTGGGAAGTGAGATTCTCTTTTGTAAATCATTCGCAAACCAAACACTTTTTCTCTTTTTGCTCTCTTGCAGTATGTACATAATATAACTATGTGTAGCATGTGGTGGGATAGGCAATGGCAATTAAATATTGACCACAATAAGAACAATATTTCTGAAGCACTATCAGTACAAGCAACAACATAGATTCGTAGACATCGTGTATCTTTCCTTGTTTATTTCGTTCCATTAAGAATTTAGAAAATTACAAATAAGTACTCATTATACCTTCTTTGATTTTCCTTTGCTTAATGTAACAAGTACATTACAATGCATTGTCAACACCAACAACCAACTGACTTTGAGTAATTGTCATCAAGGGTGTGTCCTCCAATGAAAATGTCATTACATTTTTCTTCAACGCTTCTCTTTGTGTACCTAGATACTTCCACTTTACACTATTCCTCCATGATTCTTCCATATATCCATATGTGTCTTCACTTATTGCCATATTGTTAAGTTACCCCTAACATTTATTAGTATCTAATTAAGTAATGCCCATTTTGTCAATTTTCTTCAATTTTTGACAAAAACTGATATGATAATTATTATGTGTACGTTACATGCAATTACTAGTATAGTAGAAACCATAATAAATTAAATACAAACTCAACAGATAGTGTAGATCGTACAAAAATTGCCTTGTCTATTATTACAAACTAATATTTGATATTTATTTCTAAGCCAACATTTAATGCCAATTATTGGAAAATCCTTCTGCTTTGTATGCAAAAGAATATTTCACATTAAATCCAGTTTGACAAAATAGAAATTATTTCATTTCATTAAATATTATGTCTAATCAGTCAAGAGAATCTCTCTACCCTATACTGGTGTATGTACATATTGTATTATTGTAATAAAATGTAAAGTAAATGGGAGAAGTATACTATGAATGAGGAAATGTACGTATTGTTCAATATTTTAGTAAATTAGTGACACTACTCATTTGGACAGGGTTAATGGTAAATAAATGCCGAAGATATCTCTACACGCGTAAATAAAAACATGATTTGCTTGTAATTCAAAGTTAAACAGTGAAGTGCATAAGTAGCTTTCGGAATATAATTAAACGACATGTGGAATTCTGCTTTATATGGAAATTGAATGTCAGTATGTTTAAATGGTGTTGTTGACGACGATGAAATTGAAATAGGATGGGAAGCAGGAGACTTATGTGGACTGACAGGTGTGTCTCTTTTCTTTTAATTGTCATGCATTGTTAGTTGTTGTCACATGTGTCATAATCATAATACTCTTAATTGCGCGATTGCGTCATATTAATAGAAAACTTGAGGTGTCAATTCACCATCATAATATTCCAGTTTAATTTATTACTTTGTGCACGATTTGGTTTGGTGACTTACGTTGAGGAGGTGTATATAGTAAAACATTTTTCAGATCAATTTTGGCACATTGACACTTTTAGTTCAAACTCTGCGATCTCCCAGAGCTTCGTTCATATTGTACAAGTATACGCACTAAATGTTTGCAATGACATTGCTTCGTCCATGTTTAGGTCGCTTCTAAATATAGGTGAGTTCATGTGCTCTATCCAATGTTAGATTTTATGAATGCCATAATTGTAGTGTACAATAAAGCAGGTAAAGTGTTCTACATCTCTCAACCAACTTGCTCAATAGACATAAATAAATATCATAAATGTATTTCGCCCTCATTGATACCGTTCCGCTCTTCATGAGAATTTGGCATGTGATTGCACTTTCTATTACTCTAAAGGCGTGTGAATATGTGCATAATTATTGTCAGTAGGTATTTGCTCACTAAATTATTCTCCTCACTTATGATTTTGTCTGAATATTCATCTCATTTCCATAGAAATCCCTGTCTTTATGTAAATTTAAACCTTTTTACTTTTACAAAAATTCATTTTTTATTACAAGGACCTATAGAAATATTGCATAATATTCAATTTTATGAGTTTAATACTTATTAAGCTCATATACATTGATGATGCGCTAATTTTTCTGTAGATATGTGTAGATATAATATGTATAATTGAATTAGATACGTTTTTGGAAGTAATAAAACATTCAAAGCTGTAATAAAGTAGCGCAAGAAGAATACATAATTAAGTAAGTCACCAAAGAGTTGTCAAATAGTTAACGGCAGAATAACTACTCTGACTGTACATTATATTTAAAAATATCAATAATATGTAAACATCAGCGGTCATCTTCAAATTTCAGTTTTGGCGGTCTTCACTTCCAAACATAAATAGAATTAACTTACTTAACATTATTAGAAACCTTTGTTGTGACACATAGATTACATATGAAAAGTTAGAACCATTGTTTTCATCAGTTTGGGAGTTATATCGGTCACAGACAGACGGACAGACGTAGACATGATTGTTATAAAGTAGCTTGCGCTACTTAATAAGTGTGTGTTGGTAATTTGGATTCTGTGACAAATTGTGAAGAGTGGTGCAGTCCTCCAATTAATTGTGGTGCAACAACCATACAGGAAAAGTAGAATGTGTGTACTATACCTACATGTAAATAACCAACATAAATAAGTAGTCGTTGTCGTGTAATGGTGGTCGTTTTTGTTAAAGCGTGCATGGAGATCTTTTATCTCGTTTCTAGTTACACATCAGGAGTGTCCATTTACTGGATGTAGGCAGCAAGCAATGGGAAACGTAATCGTTTTCAATTCAGTTTTCTTTGTAATCGGGTAAATAGAATTAGAGTGGATGTGGTTTTTGAAGCCCCGTATCATTACTGCTACTATTACCAATAATTTGAGGCTCGCCCTTTTCAATGGAATAGAATAGAACACGACACCAGACACATTACGTGAAAGGCAATTGGAATTGGTACTTATTAGTAAATAGTACAAGTGTCTCTGAAAACATGGTCAAAGACCAACACGGCTAATTGTTCGTGGTTCTTTTGTTACTGTAACGATGTAATTCAATCAAAATTC
Source organism: Pogonognathellus flavescens (assembly GCA_019776165.1). Taxonomy (NCBI): domain Eukaryota; kingdom Metazoa; phylum Arthropoda; class Collembola; order Entomobryomorpha; family Tomoceridae; genus Pogonognathellus; species Pogonognathellus flavescens. Next base: position 8,187 of record JABASD010000199.1, read on the forward strand.
ACGACTAACCCAATGTAAATGCATCCCAGTAATTTTAGAACTAAAATTGTTACCGGTGCATTCGTCCTTTGTGTTTCTGTAATAATTATTACATATAATTTGTTCTTGTTTAGCTACTTCTATGTACATTATGTTCTATGGAACATTTTACATGTCCCATACAAAAAGACTCATCCAATTTTCTTTGTTATAACACAAATTGAAATAGGCCAACCTATTAACCTACACAACAATTGACGCTGTATCATTTTATTGCTCTCAGGGTTCCAGTTTCCCCCGTATTCCACTAACTGGTAAATTCATCCCTATTTTTATGTAAATATAAGGGTAGAAAAATTCAAATTTCTCTTTCTACATTCAAGTTGAGGCATTCTCATTGAATTTTTGCATATTATAATATTCAGTACAGAAAAGTTGATGTTTACAATTGTTTTTGTATTCTTTTACTTGGGAAATGCTTGATGAATACAAAACCCTTTGATGAATTGACGTTTGGCAATGTTTCATGTTCAATTGTTTTGTTTTTAATATACGATGAGAGTAATTTAATAACACGTAATTTAAAGTGCATCAAGTGGGATATATGTAAATTGTGTATACAATTTAAGGAACACAAAGACAAGAATCTCAATGCCTTTTGTAGCTTAAGTGCGACTACCTATAGTGCATAACTACATATTTAACGCTGAGTGTTTCATTCTTGACTAGAAATGTGAATACTTATACAAATACAATAAGATAAAGAAGATAATAAGCATAATTAATACACATTGTATCCCCACATATGATTATACTCACTGCGACCAACACAGTAAAGCAATAAATGAATATAAAGCAAAATAAGCGTCTTAGAGAAGACTCACAGTCAATGTGCACAAAGAAACCTACAAGCTTTCAATTGCAGGCTGTGGCAACCTCGACTATTTATGCTTAATCACTGGCAATAAGTAAGTGGATGTACAGAGGTGTGTTTATACAGATATATTTTTGTAAGTACAAATATGTTAAGGATAAGATTGTAAATCTATGTTTGCAAATGCGTACTATTTGCAATTAGAAATTCAAAAATGCTGTTCTGTTATGGACTGACAATATTTATTTTCTGGCTATAGAAGTCTACACCTTAAAAGACGCATGGTGAACGATTGCAGCAATATTCTAATAATATTATCATTTGTGTAGCGTTATAACGTTTACATGAAAAATGATACTCGTCCATTGTTTATTTGATGGAATAATTGTGTGTGTGTTGAGTGAAATAAAATATTTACACTAATTGTGAGTAAAGTTCCAAATTCCATTTCGCTTTGTCTGTGTGCACAATATAAGTGATTAAGTATGGCTTTTGTTTGTTTTTGCAGGAAAGCCTTTTAAGGCCTGTTTAGCTGATTTCATGAGAACTGATGCGATTGTCTTCCTGTGAGCTGTCTTATTGAAGATTACGCAGAAACAGCCACAAGCCATGTAAGCCCTAACTTAATCACACACTTTACATGTTACATCCCTGATACTTGAGCAGGCATACCGTAAAAGCAAATTAGTGAGACAGTTTCATGTAGACAAAAAGCTTTTACTCGACTCAGAGGAATGTATTACACTGAAGACGTGTATAAATGATGTGAATGTGGTGTGAACCTCGGTGGATTTATTGAAATGTTACTGTAATCTCACAAATGCCTATTCAAATGCTACCAACTGATGTTCCTACAAAGGAAAACATACTCAAGCTGATTGGCTATCAGGCAACGAGTATATATTTTATTGCGGGTGGCAACAACAATTCATTTGCTTTAATATGTGTTAATTGAGCCAAACAGTAGAATTCATAACTGGATTTAATTAACCGTGTTGTACAATAAATTAAAATTCACAAGCCTAATCAACTATCGTCGCCTATTGTGAATCAAACTATTCTTGTACCAATTAAATATTCAATGTCTCGTTGTAAAACCAACAGTACTTTAGTAGCAATACTTATTTTTCCTGTTAAAAAATCTTCTTTAGGTTTGACACACATCTTGCGTGCTTTTGAAGCAAAATATACACAAGTCGTTTTTATTTTCGTTTTAGTTTACATGCAGGAAGTATCTTGGTTTGTCAGAGCCAGATTATAATATTCCATAAGTGGAATGAATTTTTGTAGAGTTATTCTCCAACTAGGTATGAAACCAAAAACGAAGTTCTGAAGTTTGTATTTGAAAGGTGAACTAGTAATTTGCCAGTGTAAATGTAAATGTAAACTGATAGAAAGAGGCTTACACGGCTCAATAAGTAAGCTCATGGCATGTATTCTGTATCTAATCCGCGTAGATACTGTCTTCAAGTATATATGTGATCTATTTAACAATAGAAGCATAATGCAACGTATATATTACAAAAAGATATAATATTCAAATGCGTAGGTATCCATGCACACAACCAAACTATGCAAATTTTGTAGCAGAGGGCTGTAAAGAATGTCCACAAATTGCGTAACGCATCGTTTTGGCCTGCGTTGGTGTTTCAACATCCATATTTTGTTGTGGTACTTTGTCTCAATTCCCACTCACTACATTTTGCACATCATTGAAGCAAATTATAACAAAACTGCTATTAAATGCAATTTATGTCTGGCTTTTCCAGCTACGTGATATTTATTCATTCGTGTTTAAAATAACATTTATGTTTTTACTGGAAGTTTGTGACACACTACAGTTTTATGGACACAAACAATTTATTTGGGTTCCTAACTTATTTATACAAATTTAATAAACTGACTGTGCTGCATTCCAGTATCATTTAATATACATTTTTATGTTCTCTATACTTTTTTCTGTATAAATGCCAAATCGTCTTGCAGATTTTTTGCGATTCCTCCAACTTGTGTGAATATTTCTTGGAGAATAAGAATACAGAAGCCAAGTGGTATTTTGTTTTAAATCTGCGACCTGAACAGGACGCTTTTTCTACGCTACTAAAAAAATCCTTGATTTAAGTAAGTTGTGCATCGTTTTACATTTTGATGTCTGGTCCCCCGTTCCCTTAATACCTCTACGTGATATGTGAATTTGCCCTTTGAGAGAAAGCACGTGTAGTTCTTGTATTGATTATTCGTGCATCCTGTCTTGAATTAAATGCGACAATGAATCTGAACTACGATAGAATAAAGACGGTGTGTGCATAAGTTCAATCTTGTAGCTGGTTGTTCGCTGGTTGTGTTAGTGGAGCATTAGAATGCACAACACAAATATTATCTATGTGTGTTAGTTTTATTTTTCTTAAGTAGCCGATTCGTTTTGTTTTCTTTCTCATGCATGCGTGTATTAGCATATTATCTGACTTGATAGCTTTGTATTATCCTTTTTCATGTTTTCATGATGTGTGTTTTGCCTAGGTAGAAGTGAGTCACGTCTCAGCTGCACAAGACTCTTTCTTAGATAGCAATTCACTTGACAAACAATAAATTCAAAGTTCACTTGGCAATACAAATGAAACTGTGAGTCCACGACGTTCTGCTTTGATTTTCTCGATGTGATGTTATTCTGCTTGATGTGTAACTGGATGTGTCATACATTACCTGACAAAACCCAACCTAAAGTCTCTTTCTAGTTTACGTTCAAAACTCAAAGAATCTCATTCCCCACACACTGTCCAAATAAAAAGCTTGAAATTCTGAAATGCATAACACGACAATACAGTCGACGAAATATACAAGGGCTCAAGACTTCGACTGCTTATTAGGGTACGTTTCCTTATACAAGTACATGTTAGCACATTTACATATTACGTAATATATTCATACTCACAAGTACAAGGCACCACCAGGAACTAAATTATATTATATAGAATACCTAATAAAATATACACGTTATAGGTACTCTAGTTCTAACAATAAGTAAAGTCATTTTAAATCCGACATGATTAGTCTCTTTGTTTTTCTAAGATACATTCTCGTAATACAAAGCTGGTAGTTCCTGTAGAGAAAAACAACAATTCGGTTGAACTAATAAAACACGGCAGCATAACAGAGAATTTCAGATAATGGATTATATTTGTGAGTTTGTCATGTTATTTTCTTTTCTCGTCCACAATAATCCCATTAAAGATGTTCTCATTTCCTGTTGTAAATGAAGAGTGTGTTTTCATGTAGGTATTATAGCCATTTACATAACTGCAAAAAGATATGACAGTATATTCTTTCACCTAAAGGCCACATGTACACCATAAGGTATCACTTTTGCTATTAAAGTTGTGTTTTATTACACACTAATACTGACGAAAGGTACTTAGCGGTTAAATGGATGACCGAATCATGACATTCTTTGTGTAACATACACCAATAACATTTCTCAGAATTTAATAAAGCTGAATATGGAAAATTACGTTATCTTATGACAAAGCTTCAAAGCTTCTCATGTTTTAGCATTCACCTGACAGTAGTCTGCTTTACTATTTATCTATTGACAGTAATAAAATTAAATAGCGATGTTCATCTGATGTATGTAGTACACATCCTCGATGATGCTTCGTATAGGCATTTTCTATAATTAAGCCTAGTACATGAGACTTGTTCTCTCTTATATGTATTTTGACATTCCTGCGTTCTATGTACATTGATTCCTCTGTTGTTTTCCTTGTTAAAAGGGGAGCTGTCACATGAAACGAACAAGCTTATTATACAAAAATTGGTAACCTGCTGTACAAATGTAGTAATGACAGTTCATGTCAAATTCTGATTGTTATCGATTTTTATTTGCCCACAGAGCTCAAGAAACACAACGGTGTCTCACTTTGTCTTTTATACAGTTTATTTACCTCACTAATAGCCAACCAGAATGTTATTTTGCATTAGAGAAACATAAAATTGAAAAATAACATTACACCACACATTAGAGATAGGTGTGTTTATGTTACACGATTGTTTTGGTGGCAAAAACATGAGCTACTCACAATGAGTATGTATAGTTGACTTAAAAGGCGATGTGTTTCTGTTGTGTCTGGGTGCAAAGTGCAAATAATGAAATTCAGGTTGACCCAAAGCAAAGCTCAATGCTGTGTTGTTTCACTTTGACTTGATTGGATTGTGAATTGTAAAAGTTCGGCTGACTGATCTCCTTAATTGTAACACACATTTGTACTTCTGATCTGATTCCACTGCAATGATGCGTGTTTTATCCTTATTTAATTTACAATCAATTCCACAAAATCAATTCAAGTGAAAAATAAGGACTTTGTCAACGTGAAGAGACAAATGAAATTGCCATACGAGGAATTGTGTTCGTCTCACACAAAACTCATTAATAAAATCGCATTTTGTACGTAGCAACTTGAATCCACTCGTATAGAACCATTCAACAGATCCACAATATTAAACCTTTTAGCCTCAATTCTATACTGCAATGCAATGCCAGGATTGTATTACTTTTATTGCTGCCAAAAAGATATTACATTTGTACTCCGATCATTGTAAGTATGTATGATGTCAATTTAACAAGGAGTCTATTCAGTTAGTGGGAAATATATGTGAAGAATTATTTTTAAACCAGGCACGTCATATATTAAATCGTTAATTTGGTTCTTTACAGTAAAGCATTTGGTTTTATCGGTTTTATACGAGATGTATTATTAGACCCTTATAAGCAGCGTGTGTATGTATAAATAGTACTCGAGATGGTTTGAATATAAATAGGAATATTACATGGTGGAGTGGAATGCTAGCACGTGAAAGTATATATGGAAAAGGAAGGCGAGTAAGTTCTCATTTGTAATTCTGAATGAATAAGCATGAGAGAATTGAATATTTAACCAACAACGGAGAGCTAAAAAAGTCAGATCAGATACACGGATAAAATAAGAATCCACAGGGAAAGTAAAGAACAAGACATCCTTACTCATTAAACATTTCTCACGATTCACTCTCACTCTCGCACCATTTTTTATTAGCAGAACTGTTCAACTTCAACCGAACTGCAAATGCAGTTACCATACACTAATGAAAATTGACCTTTTGTTTGTTCTTAGCAGGTAGGGTATAATACAATATAAGTATATAGGCACATAATTTTAAATACCTGACAAAAGAACACCTAGGGTAGGAAAAACTGACTGACGAAGGGTACCTTTTAAGTAATGGCCTTTAAATCGTATATATGTTGTAGACATGTATATAATTGAAAACTAATAAATATACCAATTGGTTTATTATCGGCAATGAGTCAGCAATCCAACCATAAACCAGGATTGCTAAAAACTGAATTTTTGGATAAAGTTGAAGTTACAACAGTTATTTTTAGCTTTTTAATTTTATCGGAAACGAATTTGCATTTTAAACGACTATCACTGTCAGAAAACTCTTCATTGCATTTTTAAGTGAGTGAAGATTGTAGAAAAATACAATTTTTCTTTTGGAGTTGTATATTATTTGGACCTTGCGACGTATCCTTGTCAGGGGTGGGCACTTTGTTCACGCTTCACGGTATTTATGTAGTTCAACTAGATTTTAATATGTACATATAAATACTGTACTCTGAATCTGAACTGCTACTGTGGGAATGTCTCATCTCTCAACTACCACCACATCCCTGCGAATAATGCAATACATATGAGAAATCTCCATGGAGTGCGTGATATCCGAAAAACCTCTGCAGTATATCTGCTGGTACTATACGGGAGCTATGAATGAATGAATAGGGACTTTAAATCCTTCTGGCTGTGAACCCTTACACCATGAATCTTTACAGATCGTAAAGAAGGGGATTTAAATTTTGTAGCTTGAGTCAAGTCAAAGTGAGTGAGTCAAGCTAAGCTGAACTTCTTAACTGAAGATGAAGGCAAGCTAAGGCATCAGATTACATTAAAATACATTAAATAAAAACGGATATTCATTCATCGCAGCCAAAGCTCGGTTTTTTCTGTTTCAGTTGGGGTTCTTGTATTGTTGCATACATATATAGGAGAAGTATAACTTATAGTTGTGTGTATATCATTGAAGGGATACCAAGTTATGTTATCATCATAGTAAAAACCAATAGTTTATTATTATCCTTTGGGGAAAGAATGAATAGCTCATATAGAATCGTTTTTGTTTTTGTTCTATTCTTCTGCTAAAGTGAAGCTATGTCGGTCTTCTGACAATGAAGGGGGAAAGCTTTTCTTCTTTCTCATCTCATCACCAGTCCCACTGTAAATGCCCCAGCTAAAAACCTACTCGTATAGCTCTGTAAACCCTTTCAACTTTCCTTTTCGCTTCTCATTCTCCTTTCCGTCGAGAAGATTTTTACAAGAGAAGATATTATTGGTAGTTGTTCTGCTCAGGCAAGCGGTGGTGTGTTCTTCGTGTGTTGTTCTTTGTTATATACAGCCAGGCACTTTGCTGCTTAGAGAGAAGTTATTGCACAAGACAGCATAATAATAATAATGGTAATATTATTCTTAATGTAAATGCCAAGGCAGACACGTCCCTATTTAAATTCATATCTCTCTTAACATAACTTATGCTTATAGAGATAAATTTTGGCTACTTTATGTAATGTCATATTATGTGTGTATGTTCCAGAATATGTGCATAGGTAATCAAATCACTTTTCGGCCTCATGCCGCAACAGCCTTACCAGAACAAAATCAAATGGGTCCTTAAAATCTTCTTATTATGTAGTTCATACTCCACAGAACAAGTAATAAACTCCGCCACCACCACCACCACCAAAATATTTCCTTTATCTGACTTGCCAAAGATAGATTCATGCTTTTATTAGGCAAACATTATCATAATCATAACTGTAGTTGCAGCTGCAGTATTTGTATAATGTAATGTCGTGTGTCAGAAACACACGTGCTTTAAGAATAATATTGAATAGCAACTAGACTGAAATGTAGATTTATATAATGCTCTTTATAATGGCTTAGCTCTTTATAATAACATAATGCGTCCATTAAGGCAAAAATATTTTAGAAATGAATTTTTATGATATTTTTGTAAAGTTTAGCATTAAGATTTACTAAACTGTTTAGAAAACTAGTAATAAGACGTTTTCCATGCCAGGGGTGCAAATGAAATAGAAATTTCATTTTATCTGTTGAAACTGAGATGAATAAAGAATTTAAATGAATAAATTCCTTGTTAAATTGCTCTGGTGTAGAACTTGGATGAAGACGAAGTTCCTTTGACACATTGTCACACATCTGAGGTTGTTAGTTTGGAATTATTACACAATGATGGCAGACTTACATTTTTGCTCCAGTTTAGCAGATTGGTGAATTATGTTATTAGTGTAAGTAATTGGTGCAATGGTGGATGGTGTGAAAAAGGCGGATAAAGTTTTTCACAGAAAATAATACGATGTTAGCGTGTAATTGAGAAGAAAAGTGATAACAGTATGCTTTTATCATGTACGTGGGAGGATAAGCGGACGGTTAGATTGTTGTTATTAGCTATTAAAGTAGGTTGCTACAAGTTTTTGCCATTTAATATTACATGGCAGTGTCTGTCGGGTACGTAGTACTTTGCATGGCACTTTATAACACAACAGTTGTGTTGCAGAGGCAAGAAATCCCAAGGTCCCCAAGTACTGTATCTCTGGTTATCTTCCTTTATTCGTCAGACGAGAGTTAACGAGACTCGAGTTAATCTGCCATGCTCCTGGCTTCTCCTGCCATTACAAGTACATAGTGCAGAATCCGCAGAATATTCATAGCGGATGAACTGGGAGGACAAAACTGGAAATTTTCTCCTGCTGCTGGAAGGAGTTAAAGTACACCATTATGATATGAGTTGTTGACGAGTGAGTAAGTAAAGGAGTTGCGGAATAATAAAGTAGGTGGTAAGCCATACCGGAGGGTGGATTCCCAGTGAATATTTTAACTTGCAAATCAGCACCCTAACTGTATTATGTATGGCTTTCCATCGCTAAGTGCCCGGGTAAAATACCAAACATAAACATACCACAAGAGCTAAAATATGTCACAATTTCCTTCGGCAATGAGCATAGGCGTCAGAAGATTTTAAAACCGTGGGGACATAATTTTGACAATAACCTAAAAAACTACAATAAATACGTATTGCGAATTTTCTTCGATGTTTGCCATTTTATAGCAGAAATCATTTCTTTCGGAGAAATTGACTTAATAATTTCGGAGAAATTGCTTACTTTGCCAAATTGCTCAATGAATAAAACCTTCATCTATCAGAAATTCTGTGGACATCCACAATGTCCGCGCATCCAAATTTTTGTGGGAACATTATCCCCATGTCCCCATTGTGCCAACGCCCATGGCAATAAGGCAACTTGTAATTAGCTGCCTCAAAGCATATTATTACACTCCGCTTCCCGCTGTTAACACAACGTCACACTTATTTCCTCTTACACTAATATTATACACAGGGTCCGTACACTTTCACATCGTGAGAAGAATCTCAATGCACAGAATAAACTAACGAAGTCATTGCCGTGAATACAATGTGTATTTTTAAGTAATAACGGATACAAAACAGAATAAGGATGTTTTGCAAATTGCAGAACATCGGAGATCAACTGACGAGTTGGATAATCTTCAAGGCTTTATTTAGACAAAGGGATATTTTTGCCTTCGTTTCCTCGTTACCTATTGTTGCCTTCGATGGCTCTTTTTATGTACTCGCCTGCCGACCACAGTCGGTTTTAACAAACCACAGGCGGGGTTGTCTGTCTGTTGCCAAACTCCACCCTGAAGAGATACACGTATTCATGTTAAGGTTTGCGGCTTAACTTAAGTCGTATTATAAACTCAGCACTGATGGAACAAATTTTTCCAAGCGGTCATTATGACACATGTAATAGATTCGCATATTTAACAAGTTGGTTTTGCTTATTTTTGGCAGGTCAGGTTAGGGGGTGTGGGGGCGAAACCCCCACTACTCTTCGTACTTTTTGCCATGGTTTGTTTGGAATTCTTTATTGTTCATATGAAGGAAAATGCCAAGGCTTGTAATTCATTATTAATCGCAGTAACTGAAAATATCTGTTTTAATTAGAGGATCACACTATCATAACAAGTTCGGAATTCAATTAGTATCAACTATCAACACTTTCAGTTGTTCTTCCCAACCGTATTTTTTATCCTGTTGTGTAGCAATTGCATTTCGTATAACTATGGATATCTATTAATTAGCTATTCATAATTTGTATAATTGTATTAGTTTTAATTTTGACTCAGGCAGTGTTAATCGTGTAAAGCATACACTAACATCTTAATAAATGTTTAAAATAATTGAAGAAAAGGAATACTAGATATATCTGTACAGATTGATGTTTATATAATTGGATTAGGTACTCATACAAATAATATGTTAAATTATTTGTATTTTGATGCAAGCATGATGGTAAAGCCTTTGGTTAAAATGGAACATGAACTAATTTGCAAAATATACTACAGTAGAATTATCATAGTATTTGGGTAATTAGAGAATATATACTAGGTGTTTCTTATAATGCATCCAATTTACATTGCACCGTGCTTTAGATAGATTTGTTTCGGCAGTGTAACATTATTACAAGACGGAAACGAATACAGGAACTGAGGAAACGTACACGTACAAATAAATGAACAATATGGGTTTATGTTTTTTACATTTACATGGCTTCAATGTTCCCAGTGTGTGTTTAGATGTTTTCTTTGACGTGGAAGAATTTTTGTGACTTGGATTGACTTGGGCTCAGTCATTCGATGCATGTGTAGAAGTTTGTGGAAGTGATGGAAGGTATACCGCGTTAACCGACTACTGAATTCCATATAGAACTGCGGTTTGTTCCTTTGGCTTGCCCGTGGTTCAATGTAGTGTTTCTTATTATTTTAGAATATTTTTATTATTTCCGTAGGTACTGCGATTATATCTATATCATAATGATTTGCATAAGGGTAGTAGCACATGTAATACACAGGAGCGCCATTGAATGTGAAATGGAAGCGAAAACTCATTTGAATAAGTCAAAAGAAGTGAATGGATATGATGCGTGCATGAATGTGGTATGATGATGGAATGAGACTGGTGAATGGTGCAAGAGAAATGCATGCATTGAATTACGCTGTATTATATAATAACTCTCTCTGTGTGTGTGTGTGCTGTTTACTTACAAGTAGTTTCAAGATATCTCCTCACATAATATATTCTCCTACAAAAACGAGTGGGTACCTCACTGTAATGATATTGTGTGTGTGTGAAACTTACTGAAGCTGTGTACAAGTACATTTGCTGTTTTTTGAGTCAGTGAGACTTCTGCGTGGAATATTAAATGACTTAACTTGCTTCATGTGACATTTGAGCTGAGCACGTGTAACCCAAGAAGGCATGAAAAGAAAATAATATCTTGTATAAAGTTTGCCTGCAGAAATACATAATAATATTATTATATTATTATTATATACTGTATGTGTGTGTGTGTAAAAAGTGGAAGCTACTACTCCTACAGTTCTTGCATGCATCTGGCCCTGTGTACGAGTATAGTAAGTACGAATATTATTATTATTATTATGTGTGGATGTTTTTGACGACTGCAAAAACAGTGACGGAAATGAATTGTCATTGAAACCGAGATAGTAAAAGAAGAAATCAGGTTTGGAGGGACTTCTCTCTCTGGCTCTTTTGTATTTCCTATTTTGTACACTACACTGTGTCACTCAAGTCTGTTCTCGCAATAACAATAATTCTGGCCATTTATTTAATTCCCGTGTGGATGTTTAGCTTTATACGAGTTGACTGTGAGGTTTTGAGGTCTTTGTGGAACTAATGTTGTATCCACACATGAAAACTATCAAAGAATGATCGTATCCAGAAGATGCACGTAACCCTTGGATGTATAAAGTAAAAAATACAGTTTGGTACAGAGAAGGCTGTTGAGTCTCGTAACTCGTAAGTACGCAGTTCGTATTTGCATGCTGACAAAGAAAAGCAGGCAAGGTAATCCCAGCAGCGGTCCTGACTGGCCAGACGTCAATAATGCAATGGAAAAAGTTTGTCGTAAAGAAATGATATAAAGATTCCGTCCGATTCAACTTCTCAGAGCAGACTAGTAAAATTCTATTTTGTGTGTGATGTGGGCCACTCGAGTCATAAATGTGCTCGTTAAGAAGTTGTCGTCAAGAAATGAATCGCCAATTGCACCCGCGTGTCTACAGAATTTCTTATCATTGGCCCTGGACCCGGCTGCAAGATAAATACCTACGAGCTGGTTATGTCATGTCATTACTCTTTTAGAAATGAGCCGAAAAATGTCCTTATAAATGCTTTCGCTCCGCTTTATGACTCATTTGCATTAATCAATATGTTCATGTAGTGGAGCACGTGGAAACTAGTAGTAGGTATATGCCCCAAACACAAGTACAACACCAGCTCTCCGGGAATCTCGGAGTTGATACGTAGAAATTTCGACCACGACGTCATTTACCCTACAATACCGTCGTTATCAAACTTTAGAATTGGTTTATGACGAAAATTACTTATAAACAGCTCTTGTTAATCGAACCATAGCTTTCTCACGACACGAAATCATGGAGACCTCTTTATGAAACATGAGTACCAGTAAAAGTCTTTGTGCGCCATGGCTACACGTGAACACATTGTTGTCCCACTTGTAAAATCTCCACAATTCTGCACATTAACGTTTTCCGTAGATTCGTTGCACCATGGAGAAGTGTAGTGGTGGTAAAGTATTTTAGGTGTTGCGAATCTGAACTCCTTACATGCCACACAGCAGCTCCTTCTTCAAGATGTACTTCGCTTCGAATGTTTTCCAACCCGATGGTTCTCGCTCTCGGTGATGTTATGTATTTACTTAAGCGTTTCTTGCAGTGCAGTGAAAAGGGAGCAAGTCTACACATTACAATACTGATTGCAAGATTACAAGTGTTCTAATGACTTAAGTGTGAACATAAGTATAGCACAATATAACTTAGCTCCATTTACTTCTACTGTTGTAAAGTGTTCAGAGAACGTTTACAGAGAATAAAGTGCATTTCTCTCTACAGTTGTTGTTAGTTCAGTTCCAATTCGCTTTGATGAGCTTTGCTCTCAGCATCCGCAGCAATTAGAGAATTACTTTCTTAGTTCAATACAAAGCCTTCAAATGGCTAATTAGCCAACTCATTTCCACCAGAATGAATCTTATGAATTAGACGCTAAATTACATCAAATGAAAATAAAAAATAAACCGAAGCACGCAGGTTGTGCACGATTCAAACAAAGGTCGTCATCATTGCATTGCTTAGATAAACGCTACACTATAAAGAGAATTCACATAGCGCTCACATTTTAATAACAGATGAGAATGTTTCCAGCTTTAATTAATTAGTACGTTTTAAAAAGTAAAAACAAACATTTGCCACATCTAGCTAGAGCTCATTAATTGAAACGAATATAAATTAACTTATGAAGATTACACCAAAGATACACTTACATGCAGCTTGCTTGGGTTTAAGATTAAGCTACGCTGTTGCATATGGCAATCAAGTGCTGTTAATAATATTACTAAAGATAAGTGCGTAATGAGTAGATACAGGTAGAGGCAAGAGTACTATGAGTGATGAGTACTTATGGTTAGTTACTCTTGTCAGAATACATTATAACATTCAAAATCTCCATAATTCGCAAAGTCATAAAAAATGGCCCACAGAAAAGAAACTCGAGGTATTTCTTCCCATAGTATTCTTGCCAGTTCAATCTTTTTAGATTTGAATCACAAGAAGTGAAAATGTTACAGAAGTTTCACGCAATAATTCGATTTTAGCAGCTTTTACTGGTTGAGTAACAGGGTTGAATAATTCCTATAACTTCACGGTTCAATTTCAAAAAGGAATTTGCCAGTCTGAGTAAAACTGTAGGATAAATAGAAAGAAAAACCATTTTATTACTATTCACTCAAAGGTTTCCTATAGTAAAGCTTGATTCAGGTTTGACTCATATTATGCACTCAACAAGTAAGAGACTTATAAAAAGATTAGGTAATTTTGCAAATTCAGTGTTGTTATGCAATTTAACCATGACCTTTACTTTCATGTCAATTTAGGTGAATAAAAATTTAACAATTTAAAGTTTTTTTTATGGGGGACAATTTAATTTATTATGCATTTGCAATACATTTTGTACATTAGTAAATTGTTTTACATTTTTCTTCTCACAATAAATCAAGACACTTGGAGGTGGCAATGAATCTTGAAAATATTCTTGTTATGATGATGACTGTCGTAAATAATTCCTGATTGGGATTTTTTTCGCTAATGATCAATGCCATATGTAACAAGACATGACACAACGTATTGTATATATATACTTTGTGAAGTTTACATTGTGGTCGATAATTGATTTGCCATAATAATTTCAATGTTGACAGTTTGTTATCATTTCTCAGAAATTGGATTGACAACAACTTCATTTTCAAATGGAAAGAGTCTTGTTTATCACAGTTTAAAATTCATTGTCCTTCAGCAGCTCTTTGTTATTATCATTTTGCGTTGAGACGTCTTACTTCACATTTGCAGAGGTGTATTCTCCAATCATTTCCATTCATGATTAATAAGCAAAAGTAAAAGGATGTGTTCAACCTTTCTGTTCTGCACAAAACATGAGTTACGCATTATTCCACCTTAACAACTAGTAGTGTCTTAGAATGTTGCTTATTTCGTGTCATAGGAAAGTAGAGGAATCTCAACAAAGTGTACCTGATAACACTACATTCTATTATTCACTTATTTAGCAAACTTGTATGCATTTTCAGATGTACTGCTACTTAATAAACACGCATGAGAATTGAGAAACCCAATGCACTCGAAAATAACTGTCAATTGAAAGTGAGAAACATTCTTTAATTGGTTCTCACTAGATTGCACAGCTAATTGGGTCGCAGCAGTAAGATACAATTATACAATGCTTTGTGTCTGAGATAGGCAAAAAATTTAGGTATTCTGGGTCATTGTTATGAAATTAAAAGTTTAAAAGTTTACGGATATTGAACCACATAATATTATTTGCTTACGGGGTAAACTAATCAACACTGTCATATGTTTTTATTACGTATCAGCAAAGTAATAAGTAATTCAAAAATCTAACAATATTCCGAAGCTCCGTGTCAATTGTCAAAAGAATTCTGAAAACCCTTATCCGATTTCGTAATGCTGTCATAAAAATTGGGAAGTGCTGTCCTAATTCTAGCTGAACAAGGTTGTTTAGCTTAAAAATCACAGATTATTTCATTTTCATACATCCACTTTTGTTTTAGGAAAGTATAATTGTATTTACTATTTAATATAACTTACATTATATTTAACATGCCCTTATAATTTTTGAAATTGTTCTTATGCCAAATGTGACGAAACAGCAACATAATATAAAGAGAAATCTAAATGATGGCTTCAAATTACATGGCGAACATATTATTTCATTGTACTGTGGCTGTCGAGATGAAACACCAACTTGAAATATTTTCCAGGAGGTTTGTACCTTATTATTCCCAGATCCTTATTGTCGAGCATCATTATTAAGAAACGAAGTTTCTAAAGAACCTGTCTCGTGTCTGTCCGTCTGTTCGCACGATAACTCCAGAACGGTTACAGATAATGACTTCAAACTTTGTAGACGTGTTCTAGTTGTCCATTGGAAGGCTAAGTTCACAGATGGGGTCCACGGTCAACTCCTTCATGACCTTTGACCTTTTAGACTAATTACTGTGTCAATACAGCCTGAACAGTACATTGCATTTTCAATGCTGCTATGTCAATTATACTTCAGTTTGAAAGTCACAACCGCTAAATTTGAATTTGAAGATCGCCAATGACATAATATTTTAAAATGCATGTACCAGTCATAGTAATTAAATCGCTGCTGCCACGGTTTCACAGTTAATGTTATCGTGTCATAATAGTTCATATCGCACCGTTGCTTCGTTTCTTGGCTACTGCGGTGTTTAACGGGTTTATTAGCATGATAGAAACTGCCGTACTTGCTAGGATTCTCTGTTTTGAAATTGCGACTAAAACTGTAGCATTTTCTTACTACCTATTATATCCTCAGACTGTGAACACTGAAGTTTTCACAATTATTGCACTGCATTGCAATAATTTAATCTGCCACGTTATAAAACCGCATGAGCTCTGTTCTGTTGCTACACTGTTGACTATTTCTTAGCCACTTCTACCCAAATGACGTGATACACAGGATTGTGGAAAGAGGAGAATAATGGTGGAGGACTAGAATATTATGGTGCATGTGTAACTGGATTAGTTTGGAGCTGAGAAAGATAAGTGCGGAATGAAATATTCTGGTAGAAGCTCTGAAATGAGTTTGAGAGCCCAACCCTTTGCTCGAGTGTCATTTTGATGTGTTTGGACATTGGAGACTGAACTGGGCAGAGAGAGCGTCACTCTGCCTGTGAAATATTAATAGTATTTCTTTCATGTGTGATGTAACTTGACTATGCGCTGCAGCATTCGCCTTGCCTTTTACAGAAGTTCAGTCATCGTCACATCATCAGCGTGGAAAAACATCACAACAAACCATACTGCCCAAGGTTCATGCAGTTCAACAGTCAAACTAATAACGTCAGTGCTAACGCAATAAAACGAAACTGCTCTGTGAGAGAGTCAAGTCAATTCAAAGGGGACCTTAAGCTGAGAAAATCATTTGTAGTAAATTACGACTGGTGCACAGATACACACAGGAGACATCACACGAGATGAAACAATATCAGTTTCTCTGACACGTATCTCGACGTGTGTTGTGTGTTATTGATTCTCAGTAATATATATTTCATCGTTTAATTGAAATGGAGCAAGTCAAAGACACAAAAGCTGGACGAATAAAACCAATCAATCGGTCCATGTCATGTCAATTCTGCACTAATGTATTTTTATAGCATTTCCCAAGAACATCGGCCAACATACTGTGAACACTAAACTCGTGGGATGTGGCCGAGTACAGGCTGCTGTGAGTTCTATGATCCTTCTGACATGGATAAGGAAAATAAGCCTCAAATCAATCAACAACACAGTCAAGCTCACGCAATACAAATGACTTTTTATAAGTAGGTAGGTGCATACGCAGCATCGGCAGCAAACAACGCAACTACTTCCATAATATGATTTATTTCAGTTATTACTACTGCTACAACAGTTGTACATATCAAAACTGGAATCAATTTTCTCAACTTCTTCTTGGTTCTATACTACAACAAGAAGAAGTAGGTTAAGGATTGTAAAAGGATATATGTACGTACGTACGTATGGTATTTACATGTAGACGCTTTCTTTCATTGTCAATTTTTCTTGTTGAGAGCGAAAGTGTGTTTGTTTACGTGTTTTGCCTTCCTTCTTATTTAGGAACACATTTATTATAGCAACATGTGCGAATTTAAGGCTGTAGTTGACATTAATTATAATGAGATATGCATTGTCAAATGAGAGACAGTTATCAGTTAAGCAAACGAAGATTATTTCGAATAGGTTGATTTTGTTCTGCAAACAATATGTTGTTTATTGCAGTATGTGTCTGTCTATGTATGAAATGAAGCACGAAGAGATGAAGAGTAAAAACTTGCTGGAAGATGAGGTAACTAATGTAATGAGACGATGAGAAAGAACAGAAACAAATGTGGATTTGTTTCGCATTTATTTTCGCATAATGAATAATCAATATTTTCTTTTGTGTGCTAATTATTTGCGGATTCGTAATGACTATACCTCCTCAGGAGCAGGGTGTAATTAAGAAGATTCTACTATAGTGCAGAATGCCCAATGATAAATTCATTTATCTGTCTGGCGTATATACAACTTTATTGTTTTAAAGTTGTGGCAGGAGATTATTAGGTAGCTGTGCCTGTAAAAGTTTCAGCATGTACATTACAGAATCATTACAGTAAGACAGTAATGATTCTGAGAACCTCAAGTTGCTGATTGAATTTGTGATGTACGGGATGCTCGTAAAGTGGTAATGGTAACAGTAGTTAGTGTTGCTTGTTTGAGAAGTTACTGAATCTCTAGATGCATTTAGGGAAGAAACAGTGATTAATTCATTCGTCATTATCGCTAACTACTTCTGTACGGCTCAAGCCTTCAAAGTGTCTGCATCTCCTAACAAATTATTCTCTCCCTTGTGTGTATACAATATACAAGTGAAACAACCAGCCAGACTCTATCTAGTCTTTCTGGCAGGCGAATATCAACACAAATCCTTATATAGACCATCATAAAATCAAAATTGCTATTTTATGCTCAACGACTATGTAATATTATACAGATTAGATTTCATTGTGTTTCTTATATAAATATATTACTGCAAACTGTAGTGCTAACAGGCAATGCGTAATAAAGATGCTTTTGATAACCTAATGACGAGAACAAACAATGTTGACCTATTCGATGTAATGTAATGTAATCTGTCGATGCTCAAATAATCTAACATGTGAAATAATTTGTCCATATAAAGGCATAACCTAACACAATCCATCACTCATCACGTCATCGCGTTTACTATATGCAACAATTCCAATCCAATCTATATTTCAAATACTAACTGACGTTTCCAACTCAACATCGTACATTATTGTTTGTCCACTTTTTAAACGTGAATACAGTTCATAGCTACTTGTATTATTCTTTTATATCCACGTAAGAACATCTGAATCACATTATTTATTTAGGCATGTTCTCTTTGTTGTTGAGTGCCTTGAGTATTTATTTTCTATTTATAATGCAGTAACCATGTACATACAATGTTTCTGCACAATTTAATCAGGCAATTTACAATGATTTACGTAAACAACACAATATTCAATTTCAGCTGCTAAACAATCCAGCCTTTATTTTATGGACGGTTAAGCTATGTAGTTCTCTAATTACCTATAGCCTTGAAATTGTTGTATTACTTTAGATTGCTGTATTGGTATATAGTATAGCCTTTACAACAACACACGCATCTGTTTTCATCCCAGAGTTAGACATTTCTTGTTTTTTTTCTCGGTGTGGGTCAATGTCATGTATAGCAATTGCAATGTCCTAAATGAACATGAAATTTATTCATTCAATGATGTAGATATGGTGGAAAGGTGCGGAAATTTTTTGTGATGGCTTGTGGCAGATGCAAAACCAGTGTGTTTTGTTGGGTTCTTGTTTTGGGTAGTCCCTAATGTACCACTACTGAATGCATTTTTAACTACTTCGATGTCTCCATTATAATTCAATTATGATGGATGTTGATTATACATGCGACATCACTTACAAAATTTATGGCATACACTCCTTGAGCATGAGTTCATTGTTGTAGCAACTAAAACTCATAACTTTCTCATAAACGTCCATTAATTATTAAAATGGTACTTTAGTGCATGTTTTAAACAGGTCGATGGTATTATTTCGAAATAAATGAAACCTTTCTCTAAGTGATTAGTGGGGTGACTTCTTGACTTGTCTCAGCTGGTTGCATAAATAAATGCTGGACAAATGTATACAAGATATCATATATAGTAACTACTTACAAAGTGGGCCTACTTAAGTTAAAAGTCTGTTTGGTGGATCCTAACAGGAGTGAATGATGTCACTATTGATGTATGGCTTTGTCAACGCGACATTAGTAGGATAGTGGGACAGTAACAATAATTTACTAAGAAAAAAGCATTTATTATAATGATTCATAAACTACTCAATTCATTATTTTTTAAATTAAATTACTCATCCAGTGATGATATTCAAATTCAATTGACATTACAATATGGTATCTATATTTCCTGTGCACCCCCAACTTTTGCTATAGCTACTAGATATGTCAAAATTTGACTTTACATTGTATAATATTTATACTGCACTTAAATGCATATGGCTTGAAGAGAACAACTAGAAATTTGGCATGGAGAAAGCTACATTTTGATAGTTTGCTACGTAATATTTTATTATGCATAGTATGCTCATATGAAGGAGTGTGTTGCAATTCGAATAGAATATCTCCTGCATGGAAATGCGATGCAAACTCACGCAAATTAAATAAAACATGGACAAAGTGGTTGAGAGGTAAAGGAAATGAGCTTATGAGACTGAACAATTTACATCCGAGTGCGTCTTCTGTATAACTCCCAAGCAATATTATCCATATTTAGTATTATGTAGTGTCCTTTATTCGTTGGTATACACTGAACTTAAAGTGTGAGGAAATGGTAGGGCAAAGGGAATGGATTACAGATAAAGAACTGCTCTTCTTCTGCAAAATAAATTACTTTCTAAGCTATTGTAGCAATAGTAGTGCGTATAATATCACAAAACGTATAGTTTTAGTGGTAGGTAGTTCAAATGCCAAATTACCATAACAGAGCATATTGCGTATGTACGTGTAGTCTAGAACGGTAGTCCCGGTATAATATATCTGGTAGATAGATAGGTACTGATATATTATCTGGAAGAGCTGAAGGAGTTTGGAGTGTGGTACAAAGACACTTCTATAGCTAGGTGTCTGTGTGTCTCTGGAGTTTTATTGTGTCTTCACTTCTCCAGTTGCCTACAAAAGACAAAACGAATTGAGTTCACTTCCTCCTCAAAAAGGAAGTGAACCGAATTTCTAAACCTTCTACCTACTTCCCCGGAATGCCTGTCTCGCGGTATATTGGCAACAGTTTTATTTAACAATAACAAGGGCACAAATAGACTTTTTATATTGCAAACTTGTCAGGTCGATGTGGAATGGCACAATTCAGAAGTTGAAACTGCTTTGTATTTACCCTTACTTGATATGCCCTGCTGGCACACACCAGATACAAATCTATCCACCAGTTCCGGTTCCTACATAAATATAAACCATCTTGACTTTGCACATGGAGAGACCTGGCGTCTTTTCTTATTGATGATGATGACTCAGGTCAATAACGTGTTCCCTATACCAATACTTCATCTATTCCAACAAATGTGTGCGTGCTCCGTAGATATGCTATCGGTGAATACAGAAAAATGATAATGTTTGTTAAAGGTTCGCTTTAGGGAAGCATAGATACGCTCTATACGTATAAATATATAATTTATAGGCACTGCAGGAATATTTCTCTCTTTGGACTGTCTACGGCTCCTTGTTTCTTTCCAGAGTAGTTTTACCCGCTTTTTGTTCCATCTCTATGCGACTATCTACTACAGTATGTTAGTATACTTGCGTTTCACAACATTTACATTATACGTACTGAACTATATTATACTTACTCATTCAATGTTGAAACTCTATCGTCCCTTTAAGACGAACACATTCGGAGCAGACTTTTACAGTCGGCAGGGCTAAAAAGAAACCATCCATTCTCAAGTGTCACTTGTATGTTGACCATACTTTGCAGCCCGATGATGTAAGTCCTAGTACATATATCCATGTGTATATTTACACACTACAGTTTTGCAGTAGATAGGTATACTAATAAAACTTTTCAATAGACAGAATGCTTCAAAAGTTCGTACAAAATTAACTCCATTACCACTAAGACAGATACAATTTGCAGAAAATATTACAAGAGTTAGTCCACTTATTTACCCTTAAAGAAACTATACTATATAAGGCAGCTCAATAATAATATCTTGTATAAGAAAATAATTATCACAAAAAATCATCGTCATAAATATTATGATAACATTATAAGGATTGAAATAAGATTAAGGAGAGATTACCACGACTTGAGTTCATATACGATTTAATTTAATATTTCATAAACTGAAAATGGCACACGCTGTGTTAGTCCGGGTGATGCGGATTGTTTAGTGTTGAAACTTATGGGACTCTCTGTCTCTGCAAGTATAGGTTCTGTTCACAGGGCACATTATAAGGTCTAAGTAATAATACAAGAGCGAAGTGAGGGAAACGAACATTTCGTATGTGTTCGTAGAACGATGAACATTAGAAATACAATATAAAAATGGAAATCTAAAATCTTCTATTTGTATATGGTAGCTCTACCTTGTAAATGTGCCGGTATCAGGAATCATGACCTATATACTAGTATCTTCATTTATAGAAAGCCTGAAAGCCTACATGAGTACATGTTGTGAGACACTTTGTACTGATCTGTGGAGTCAAGCAGGCTTCAAGTGTAGATAGTGGATACAGAGACAATTTTATCAGCAAAAGAAGTGCCGTCACTGTCATTGTAAATTCTACTTCGGCTGACACTCAGATAGCACAACAGAAAAGTTCCGACGGCAAATTCTGTCGGAGATTGTGTATATATTTTTCTTGGTATATTCAGAGAGAGAGAGGCTTTGCAAGTTGAATATCCACTTACATATACAACTACTAGTACTAGGCAGTGTATGTGTGTGTTGTATTAAAAGGCGACACAGTATTTCTGTAAGTCGTGAGTCAAGTGACGTGACAAATAAATTAGCTCCATGCTCGTCTACCTATTCTGCAGGGATGTTATTATTAAGTAACGCAGTTACTTTATGGAAACACCAAAGCTGTCCGTCCCTCCGTCCTTTACCACCATAACTGCATGATGAGATATTTTGACCAAATTTGGTGTACTAATGAGGACCTAAGTATGTGAGGCTAATTTCGAAGATGTCGGGCAATCGGTCAACTCCTTGATGACCTTTGACCTTTTAGAGTAACTACTGTGTTAATACAGTCTCAAATATTCAATGCATTCTAAATATTGCTATGTCAAGTTCACTTGGTATGTGTGAAAATGAAGATCGCCAATTTTTGAACATTGTTTGAATATTTTAGGCAGACAATTGTGTTTTTATACACAAGGTCAGAGTAGTTCTACTGCTACTAGTACAGTGCCACAGTTTGTGTCATAGTTCAAAACACACTGTCACTGTTCACTTCGTGACTTCCTTGGACCGTTACAAAAAGGTTCATTCTCTTTGACATTTCACTCGTCTTTAAGTCTCTGTTGTGAGTAATAGACGTCCTTCATGCACACTCTCCTATCAAAAATGAGCCACTACTTTAAACTTAAGACTTGTCAATTCCGTGCCCTTTCTTTGCTGAATTGCCTTGACACCACATGATGCGTCATTATACACTTTCTTCGTACTTCTATCTGGAAAAATGGCAAACGTGAATATTTTATGCAGCAGTGAGTGTATTAATATTATTTTGCGTTTTTTTACTTTGCCTCGTGTTAGACAACGTAGGATAGTTCTAAAATTGCATTATGCTTTTGTAAGGTTTGTCTGCAGTGTGCAATCTGCATGTTACGTACAACAACAAAGCTTAATGACACACTCTTTCTACTGCAGCTGAGTTTCTGACCTCATATTTAGCTAACTTATTGTTATAATCGTTTTAGTTCTAAACTGTAATATTTCATGCGTACTTCGGGTTTCCTTTATATGCCGAGATATACTGGATGTGCCGCTATGTCGTTAAAACTTGTTATTACAGCAGCATCGCTTGTTATTGCAAAATCTCTACTCCAGATAATTTCACAAAGGGAAATTTCACTTTTGCAAGCCGATTTTTATGTCTGAAGCAGTTGGAAGAGTTTTTTTATGAGAATAAATGCAATGACTCATTTCGAACTTATTTCATCATATTAAGTGATATAAAATGAATTATTTGATGTTTTTTTCTAATGTCAACTCAACTGAACGCAAATAATAATATTATTGCCGCTATATAAGTAGAGATTATTTTAATGGATGTTTGAAATGCTTATCATTAGTTGAAAACAAAGAAAAGAAAATTTCATTGCCTTTCTCAAGGATGAATTTCTATTCTGCGGCCGCTAATGTGTCTTGTTTTTGTCTTACGGTTTAATTACTGCACGAATTACTTTGTTTATGATAACATTGTTCACGTGCAACCTCCTAAGACAGGAGAAGCTGCATAATGTGTTTACCGCTGCTTAGACTAGGCTTAGACGTCTTATCTAATGCAAAAAAGATTTCTCGTAAACGTATTGCGAAAAAAAATATGTTTTAATTTGCCAACTTCAAATTATAGTAGGAACATTGAAAAAGTTGTTATTAACTTTGTTCTGGAATAGTTACTATTATACACTGTAGAACACATTTATAAGACAGTGTGATTTACATTCTAGTCACAGCGACATAAATAATAGAAACTTTGCAATAGTTTTGAAGTAGAAATTAGAAAGTGACTTTCCATTATCTGGAACTGTGCATTGGAATGAAAGTATTTGATAGGACGTTGTATTTCTTAACGTTATTAAGATTTTGCACAGAATCCTGCTTACTTTATATATATGGTTGTCTTGCCGTGTAGAATGTGGAAATAGACAAATATCCATTAGCGAACATAAAATAGCTGGGGTGTGTATATATACTTGGGAATGGCATTTATTTCGTTTCTCGTAAATGATCTAATGTCATTTTGACTAGTAGCGTATAATATAATCTGGTTCGTGTCTGATGTGGCAATCAAGAATCGTATGGAGACTTCGGAGCATAAGAAGGGACTTTCTATTCATTGCTATTGCCATCATCATATACCTAAAATTAAACTAGGTAAGTAGTAAGCATGCTTCAGCAAGGAATCTGAATTGAACTCGATTCTCAGCAGGGGTGTATTGTATATGGCACTACTTTGTCAAGCTCAGCTTTCTTTTACAGAAAAACTGTTCGACCAGGGAACAAGAGATTTGGAGGAAAATGTACTAAAACTCCAGTCTCAAAACTCAACTGAACCAAGTCTGGCCACATACCAATACTTTTACATATGTAGTCGTCGCAGTAGTAGATGAAGCTTTGCCGAAATAACAATTCAACCTTTGAGAATGACGACACAGTGGTGTGACTCGTGTGCTGGTCTAGACTAGAGCTTATATATTTTCTTATATATATTGTACAGGATATATTTGTATATTTTATATAACGGATGTTGTGTATGTGTAGGTATGTATGTGTGTCAGCAACACACGTAAAATGTTCTCATGGTTTGGTTGATATTGTAAAAACTAAAGCCAGAGCTGGAGCGTCAGTATTTCATTGCACAGTTGAATACATATTAAGCCCAGTGCAAAAAGTAGGTGTGCTGTGTACAAGAAGAGCAAAAGGAAAAATGGTCATCATCAACAGCGACCGAATTTTCCCCGTGTCCCCATTAAACGAGTAGGGATACAAATTACTTCTGTCTGTCTACATGGCTTTCTCCGAGAAAACTAAGGACATGCCTTGGGAACCGTAAATAAATAATTGAAATTATTTTTCCAACAAGTTCAGCTCAGCTTTTACTTTCACTTTCAAGTGTGCTGACAGCCCTCCAGTTCAGCAGAGAGCAGAATGAAGATACACGTACACACATAATACAAAGTACGTTAAGATGAACGGTAACATGAACACAGGTTTCGCATGTACAAAATACACATTTACTTTGCAAAAGTCTACAGGCTCACGACTCAACTTTGCTCCGTGGCCGGATTAACTAGTAATGCATATAGGTACAAATACAAAAACTTTTTAAAGCTAAAACTTAAGTATAGATAAGTATACCGTATCTGTTTTTAACGCCGGGAGTACTGCAACTTCATAAAGACGGGCTAACTTTATGTAGAAATAGTTTTACAAACAGAGTTGAGAAGAACACGGAGCTATTAATAGTGGTAGTCAGGAGTGTGTTGTATATAGTTGCAGAACATGTGAGTTTGGATCATATACGGAAGTAAGGGTTGTTTTCAAAATGAACAATTACCATGCTACGCGATTAACCCTGGAGGAAAATAAGCCGTGCAGTTTGGCAGTCCACATGACGATGACGACGACGACACCATGGTGCTTCCAGCCTTTCTAAACTCCCCAGCTCAGGCTTTGAAAACTAATTTGCTTATTTACAAGATCATCTAATACTAATTTAATTTTAGACAATACTTCAAGGAATAATATGCTAAATTAAAAATAAGGTCTTTAGCTTTAAAAACACAGCTAGGTAGTTTGTGTAGAAGTTTGTCCTTTAGTCGACACATGAAGGAACAATACGCTACCTGCCTGGAGTAGAGTCAAAAAATTCATTTGAGATTTTGACTTGGAACAGTAACAGAACCTGAGCGTGCTAACGAAATCAACATTGCGTGTCCAGTGTAGAGTAAACCCCATGCTGACAAATCGTATTTGAAATCTTTTGCAAGCTTGCCTTTATTATTACGACAGAGACGGGAAAATAGTACATCTTCCACGTTCCAGAGAAAAGTTGCTCCATTTGAATTTTAAGCAGTCAATTTCACGTTTTGCACTTATGAGATCGTATATGCATTCTTAAGCTTAAGTACCCATGCAGTAATGTCCAATTGCAACAGGAAGTCTACCAAATACCTCCCTTACCTACAAAGTTCACTTATGCTATTTCACTCACTCAGGTTGAGTATGAGTCAGAAGTTTCTTCTCAAATGGTATAAGCTGTATCATTAAAAGCATTTCATTATTGTACTTCATTAATACGGTATAGATCAAAGTATAGGTGGAATTTGCCTTTTAATACAGAATGGCGGATTTTATCCGAATTGCCCGAATTATCGGATTCCCAGCAATTTCGGAAAGGCATCAACCAAAACGGATGCATGTTTTTTTACAAAATTGCCTAAAGCTACTTTCGGACGGGCCCCCGAGTTATGTGGGGTTTAGGGCGTCCCAAACCCCGCAGGCGCCCATGGTGGGCGCCCGGCGCCCCACTCTAAATCGTCAAAGCCAAAAATTAAAAAGTTTTTCTTCTTCCCATTCATTCAAAACACGTAACTTAGCTCATTCTCTAATGGCAATACTATTTTATTATTCAATTTTATTCAATGCAAAAAATATTTTTATTCCATGCCGATATATCGTATATTTTACTCCACTGCGGAATCTTTATCTTCGATTCTGTTTTCCTGGTGTGTTTCTTCAGCTTTGTCAGACAAAAAATATAAAGTACTAAAAGCATGGGAACAGTATAATAACACAAATTCAATTTATTTTTGTGGGGACAAAAACAATAAATAGTTATATTATATGTATACTACAAATGATGTACAGAGTATACAGATACCCATATACTATTGTGTTATTTTATTGCACACATTCTGGGGTAAATTGCATTCAACTGACATAAAACGCTTATTCTAATTCTATTCTTCTTCGCTTAAAAAATTGAACTAACAATCTTATTATAATATATTTGGTACATTAAATCAATAAATTAACTATACCAAAATGCAATCTCAGTTAACTGGTTTGAAAAATAACTTTGTAAATAATTTTTTTAAATGTTTTAAAATACCTCCCAATAAAATTAGGACAAACAACTTCTACAGTGTTAGTTCAGTGAACCTGCCTACCTTAATGATTCAATAAACATAAAAGCAACGAATGTTGTGCGTATGAACATACATAATAAATATCTACCACAGAAATGCTTTAAATGGACGAAAGTTTAGCTTATTTGTATTGAGAGACCCTTAGGATTCTCCATTTGCATTTGGTGATAAGCGCTGGCTATTAATTAATGATTTTTCATTGCCGAGAGTAAACAAAACACTCTGAGTCTTCTGTGGACGTGGTATCGTTTTGCATTTGTTTGGCAGTATTTGTTCACCACAGAAATGGGAAAAGTGGGAAGATCTGCATATTTCATCAGAATGAATCATTGGGATTCTTTCGTTGCCTTTTGTGTGCAAAAAGCCCAACTCAACATAAATACGCAATACTATCAAGCACAATCACATAAAATGGCACGGCAATTTTTTCTGTATCAGTATTCTATACAGCCAATTGAATTCCGGAATTTTTTTGCGTTGATGGCTACCCTGTTGTTATCAGTTCTAGTGTTATGTATCTACAAATTGCCTGGTGAGATGAAAAAGCGCATTGATGGATGTGAAGTTGTATTTACCTTGTCTGACAATAGAATGAAGGTAAATATACATTTATGGCTACACGTTACGCTACGTATACCAGGCAGGTAATAATAATAAAATATAAATGTTACGTGATGTAGGAAAGCAGAAATCCTTTCTGAGGGATGAAAGCCAATGAGAATATTAATAGTGGACAGAGACGACAGAGAGAGGTATACTTTTAGCGGAGTAATGTTTCTTATCTTTTCCGCTGTCGTGAGTGAGTGAGTTCCGACATATTGTTTTTCTGTTTGCTCACAGTTTTTATATTCGAGAGAACAATTTAATATATCAGAGCAGTTCCAGTAGAAAGTAAGACTTTGTGCTGGGCAGAAGATGAAAGATGAGAAAAAAGCCATTGGAGTGTTACTGGGACTGGGACCACTTGAATATGTTGATTCTCAAAGATTTGTGTCCAGGTCCCAGCCTTCGTTCAGATTGAGGAATGCGGCTTGAAAGAGAAAAGCCATAGAACGATGAACGAGCCATTACGTTGAATCCATCCATGGGGAATTGTGAATGGGAATTCGAATGCACATTCCATTCTACAATTTCAATAGGAATTTCTAAATGGATTCTGTGTGGATTTCTGTAAGGGTTGCTTTTCCACAGTCTCTCTTTATATATATATGTCCTCGCTTATTCCTGGCACTACATACGATATCCCTTAAAGAACTGTACTGGGTATAATATAAGTGCACTCTCCCCGTGTTTATGTATTGTACAAAATAAGTATAGCACGAGAACAAGAACTGGTAATGATAAACCAACTTTTCAGATGTATATGTGTATTGTGTGACTACGTAGGCATATATTGCATATTGCAACGTAGCATAAAGCAAATAACAAACGCTGTAAGCTTACGAAGAGTAATAAATCCGTATATATAGGAGATTCGGACCACTAAAGATATAAAACCAACAAACCGATATTATTATCTAAATGAAAGAAGCTAAACAGAGGGGGAATCCTCACCATGAAAAATTCACCGGGAATAAAAGTCAACCGTTAACAGACAATCTTTGTTGTTGTATCTT
Source organism: Pogonognathellus flavescens (assembly GCA_019776165.1). NCBI lineage: Eukaryota > Metazoa > Arthropoda > Collembola > Entomobryomorpha > Tomoceridae > Pogonognathellus > Pogonognathellus flavescens. The sequence continues at coordinate 37,012 of JABASD010000199.1, forward strand.
TCTCGTAATCCATGCTGTATAACTCCCAACAGTTTCAGTCTTTGGCTCTTTAACCGTTCCGATAGATATTCCACGGCCAACTTGTGCGTAATAGCGTATGACAAATATCTTATATGACGTTCGCTCTATTTTTCGATGAGTAGCTCTTTAAACATTTTTGCTATGTGCTCTTAGTGGATATAAAGGTATAAATATACCAACCATGTATTATATAGTAGGTATATTGGAGGATTCATGTATTTCATTCGCTAAGCTTTTATTAATATTATACTATACGGCACAGGTATTTCTACGATCTGTGGGAAAGAAAGCTAAACCCTAAAAGAAGCTTTCATTCATACAAAAGTTTTATTCTATGCGCTTATTTCCATTCATTCATCAAAGGGAATCAATACACCGTCTTTACCTAGTAGTAAGATTTAGCAGAATCGCAAACGAAAATGAAAATAATATTTTAACAGAACTTAATACTTTGGTAACTATAATGAAGGATTGGAAATGTAATAGATGTAAAATCTCCGGTGAGGCTTTCTTCATGTCATATTGGAAGGTTTGTGTGCCTCCACTCATTGCTACGACTACAATGCGATTTACTGGCGAATTTTTAGTTTACTAAGTAGGTAATTACGAATAGCATGAATAGACATTGTAGAGTTCCTTTGATTTTATTTTCAGACATCAGTAAGAAGAAAGAACAGACGACTTAATTATGTTTAAGTTTATTGAAAAAAACCAAAGAGTCAATTTCACGCAGCAGTAACCAGTAAGCCGATTCGTGATTTCTTTTAACTTTTTAACGGACGTTTCTTATGAAGAGGATTGGTAAAACCAAATCAGGGCCAACGAGTATTACGTTTAGTAGAGTATCTGTATGTCATGAAATAAAAGCAGAAGTGTACGTTTTTTATTTTGTTGATTTTCTTAAAAATATGAACTTTAATTTCAATTATAAATATTAACTTAAATAAATCAGTTAAAATATTGCAAATGCAAAATATCAACAATTTGCAAATTATTCGTACCTATAGGTATATAACCTATTCGGTTTATATTAATCTGAATAATATGAAGACAAATTGTGTAATTTTTGTACAATCAATTTAATTTTATCCTACACGTGCATCTATCTCTGTTGAGCCTTCAGTTTTAAAACAGTCGACCAAGATCTGAACATTGTGCCATGCAGTTGGACAGAGATGTTATGAGAAAATAAAAAGGGAAAGAAAACTCTGTGTACTTCGTCGTCTCCTTGAAGGGTCTCTATAGGTCCGTGTATAGGTAGGGAGTAGGGGCGAACCATGTGTTGCAAAGTTGTATGTAAGTCTACATAGATTTTGTACATATGGCATTTGTAATGCTGTTTACGATGATGTAACAATGAATTCCTTTAAAGTCCTCCAGTTAAAAGGATTCCCCTTTTCTTGCAGTTGTTGGGAAACACAGAGAGAAGTTCTCTGCACTTGGGCTTTGTTCATTGTAGAAAATATGAACCCGGAATCACCGGTTTGCATCATATATCTCCCAGTACCATTATAAGTACAACTACCTACCCTATTTCATACCTAAGTACTACTGGTTACACAGAGCATAAATTCTTCGGTAGCAGAATAGTTTTGTTGTACCGGTAATGGCACGAGCGAGCCTTTCCGCTTTTCTTCCCTAACTTCCGTTGTTGTTGTGAGGGAATTATATTTTCCCATTCCTTCTCGCCTGATTTTATCTTTCATTTATACATATGGGGTGGACAGGACAGTTTAAAGTACATGAGACTCTCTTTACAAAGCATTCATCATCGGTGTGTAGTCGTTAGTCTCAATCTTTGCAATGTGGTTCGAACAGCTACTGACGAGCTAAGCTATCTAGTCACGCTGTGTTGTTTTCTTCTAAACGAAACGGATAGGTCGGTTTATTAAAATAAAGCTCAAACTCATTTGTATTCTTTCTAGCAGTTTTGCAAAGAACAATAATGATACACCATTTTTCAGCATTACCCGCAATTAATTTTAACGTCTACGTTTAATGAGGTATTTGCATAGTTTTCATTTCGTTCTGTGAACCGTTTTCATTTGAAGCTTGTAAACCATGAATATAAGGATTCACTAATTCTCATGGATATTTTTACGTGTGCATGTATGGACATTTATTTCGTTCACCATTGGTGGGTGTGTGCAACAAAATTGAAGCGAAATTAAAAGTGAAGTGTTCAGTACAAAAATTTGAGTCGTTGTGTGTTAATGGTTTATCTCCAAGATGTTTACATCGCATTTATAGCCACAATTTCTCAAGAAAAGTGAATTATATGAACAATTATACTAGTTTGAGTTAACATGAAATTCAAATGAAGTATTTTGGATCGAGATAACGTAGTAAAAGATTACAAAACCAGTAATAAGATATTAGTGTTCGTGCAATCGAAAACGAGGTGTCTACTTGTTTCATTTCATTACAATTGGAATCCTAAACTTAATTTCCACAATATATAGAGCTCTGTGCAAGTTTCCAGTTGTGGGAGTGTTGTTATAGGTATGATGGCATGGAAATTGTGATTTGCTTATTCTTAGTATAATTTGAAGATCCACGAATCTCAGATCCCTTACAATTGTTTTTCCCTCCTCTGTGAATTACTGTCGTATCACTTTCAGTGCTTATTGTTTCATTTAATTGTCGTCGTTTTCTGACTATTAGTTGTATAGAGAACTGTAATTCGTAATTATGAAGACAAGCAATACTTGCGATTCTTTAACCAGCACTTATAACCTGAAGTGCACGGTAAGACATTTGAAATTTGCATGCTGATTTTCAGTTTCTAAGAAAGCGTCAAAAACCTTAATTCATAGGCGTATATGTTTCAATCGTGTAATGTGTACAGTATAGAAAGGTTACATCTTAAAAAAGGATTTGCATCTTGCCATTGTTATGTGTGCGTTAGAACGTTGCAAATAATATATGGTGTTAAAAAACTGAAGCTGAAATGTATAGGTGTATGCAATTTAATGAACAGAGTCATTGTATTTTACATTTTATTACTTAATCGTAGTTGTTTTATTGGAACGCTCTTCGTGTCTGTCTGTTTGTCTTTCCGCCCGATACCTCAACAACGGTTTGAGATAAATCATTCAAATTTGTACTGTAGTGGTAAGTGCCAATACGGGGTCAATCGGCCAAATCTTTCATGACCTATGACACTAGCTTCCACTTTAACTATAAGATAGTAATATTATCAGTGTGAGTAATCTACAAACTTCGAAATTTACAGACGAAATTAAATTGTTTGACGAGGTTTGATTTTGTAGCCACTACCATGGAACAGTGGAATTCCAACAACGCTAAATCATTGTGAAAATAGCTATTCATGCTTTGCTATGGCTATAGGGTATTCTTTTTCATTGGTATTACGAAATTGTGTTGTTTATTTATTTACGCCCGGTTTATTGAGATTGATTGATACTTTACAAAAATTTATAGGAGGAACTGTTTTATTGCTTGAAAAATGATAATTGTTATTCACTTACATATGCATTACAGAATACATGGTCAACTATTTTAGAGACAATAATTTTATGACGTGATAAGATTAATATTCTGAATAGTTGAGAGTTATTTTAAATTCTTGATTATTGTGATTTATTTTAAATTCTTGATTATTGTGATTTATTTTGTGCACATTTAATATTGCTGGTTTTAATTTAGAATGTAATGAAATGTTTTTGTTGAGTTTATCTGAATCTAATGTATATATACATGTTGAGGCTTTTTTATTAGACTAAAATTGTGTTACCGAAAACGCCGGAAAATGTTGGTTGATGAGTGAGGTTTAATTCGCGTGTTGATTGACTTTTCGCAAAGCGATTTTCCACTTTTATTAGTTGTCACGGACAGATCTAGAAAAGCTTTGAGGGTTATCGTTTTCAATTGGATTTAAGTTTGGTGGTAGTTGGTTTCGCATCGATTGGCACTACTCACTTGAAATGGCTACTGTAGCGCTAGTGAACTTGTAATCAACTGAACTCCTTGTTAAGTTTTCTTTAACAGGATTTCATGTCGGATAAACTTTATTTCCTGTCATTGAGTCGAATCCACTGAGACTTTTAGACTTAGACACATTCCGCGAGACGAGACACGACAAATGTAATTCAGTTTAAGAAAGGACAAATCTACTTTTCCTGCAGCAGTCTCTAAAAAAATCCTCCGGACACGGCATCAGCTTGATGTAGTTATGGCTATGGTTTTCATCTCTCAAACTTCCATTTCACAAAGTCAGCATTTCAACTGTTGAGATTGAACAATACTGTTGGGCCATTTGTCTTATAGATTACCTACGTATAATATATCGTACACTTCTGAGCTACTATTAAATAAGTATACTTTTTTATCATAAAGCTGAGTTGATATTGATGGAACTCTTTAAGCAAGCACTGTATGATTCTACTTGTTTCGCCTTTTGATTAAATTTCAGAATACCTGTAAGCTGAGATTTTTATATCCTAGCAAAAGTTAAAGAGATCAAAGATACTAAATTGTTCATCTAAGCGAATTTGCAAAGTTGCAGCAAATTAATCAAATATCTCTTAAAATGACGGAGCTTAATTTTTCTGGTAAGCTCCGACTTACGACGATTTAACCACGTTTATTTATTATTAACAATCTCATAATAAATTTATATCGGGTAACTTAAATGGCTACATGAATGCGCAGTTTACAGAGTTTTTTCAGTAGAATTTAATTTAGAGTCAATGGAAAGCATCAGTATTGAAATGTACCTTAAAATAAGTACAATTTTGTAAAAAGTTGAACATTCATGAAAATTCGGGGAGATAGAAAAGTTATGTTTTTGTTTCGCTGTAGTTGTTTTTTCTGAGTATCTGTAAATGCATTTGGCGATGCATAATATATTTTGCGTTCCACACGAAAGACTACCGTGACAAGTTTCAGACAGTTTCGTTTCATTTCAGTTAGCGTTGAAAAGACCATCTTCTTGTATCGTTCACTATTTCGTAAAACTCCGTTGCTATGTATAATGCATAGGTATGGAACGGAATTGACAATTTTTAGTAAGCTTTGGTGACTTTGACTTTACACCGTCTCGCAGTAGTACTTTCTGGAATCAGTTGCAGTGGAGAATACATGATTTTATATGATTGTGGTAGCCCGGGTGTGATATTGGCTAAAGTTGAGAGTAATAGTAATGATACAATATAAGATATCCTTTCGTTCACAATCACATTCACATCACATCAGATTTGGTGACAAACGTGAAAGTTGGAGCGCCGGGTTTTATGTAAAAATGTTTTTGTTTTGGTATTGAATGTGAGTGGACTGGAAATTTGATTTGGTATTGATTTGAATTTCAGATGGCTTTTGCGGGAGTGACAAGCGTGAGAAGTCCCGGAGCAGTTGAAACAAACAGTGCATTTCGTCGAAGTCAAAGTCGAGTGTTTTACCAATCGGACTGTTCAAGTCCAACTTCCTGGGAATTCCGTGAAGCTGCGAGAACAGCAGCCGCTGCGGTGTCAAATATGTCTTTCAGACGAGCATCTGGCTCTGTCGCTGAAATGGATTCTTCTCCAGGAGCAATGCATGCCCTGGCTCTCTCCCTCCCATTAGAGCAGGTAATCAACTCACCCAAAGTAGACCTCCGAGGAACAGATGGAAGCAGAAATTCCACGGGCAGTTCTGGAAGTCACCGAAGTCAAGATTCTGGTTTTTCTGATTCGGGAGAAACTCGTGCCACAAGACAGCAAGGCAATAGCCGAACTAGCAACTCGAATAAAACACATCATAGTCACTCAAATAGTCAAAATGGAAGTGCGGAGTACTGGACTCACTCCCACCGTAAGTCACCGTCAGTTTTGTCCATCCCACCTTCAGCCGCAGATCACCATCACAGTTGTCATCAACGTCAGCAACATTCTCACTGTCTCTCCCAGTCCGAAAACCATCGTCATTTCACCACAACAACCCACAGTCCCGTGTCTCATGTGCTCAGTGCAGAAAAACTGAGTGCAAATGTCAACGGACAAGTGCTGACCAATGGCACCTCCCATTTCCACATCTCTCAACAACAAGACTGCTCCAATTATATTTATCACAACGGACACGACCAAGTGTGCAGTCCCGTCGAAAGACCTCGCAGTGGTCTCCTGGGAACTCCCGCCTGTTGCTCCACGCCCAAAAGAACTAACGGAAATATGTCAGTCTCCAGCAGCTCAATTAAAATCGGAGTTATGCAAAAAATCGATAATTTCGAAAGTCTTAATAAAAACGTAAAGACATTGGACAGTAATAATAATAGCAAGACGAATAATAACATCAATTTCACCTGTGTGTCTCAACATAATTCTAACCACGACAGAAAAATTGCTCATATGAATTCAAATCACACAACCAGCACGAATACAAATCTGAATGGGAGGTCTCTTGCCAATGGCCACGCCACGTTTGTTCGCACTTCGTCGTCAAGTGGAGAATATGTGATGCCAAATGGGATTGTTGGTAGGGACACGGGCAGTTCTGTCATCATCAAATGTCCTCCTGCTGTTGGCAGTAATGGAAGAAGTGTCTCTTCTTCTCCAGTATGTAAATCTGTGTCAACCTCCCCGAGAATATCTCCAGTTCCTTTCTCAAGAAGAGTTTCTTCCAGTCCTTTCTGCACGGGGACGAATGACGATGTCATTTTAAGTGGAACTCTTCGTGCCAAGAGTCCCCCCAAATCTTCAACGTCTCCTGACAGAATTGAGGAAGAGGAGGAAGATTGTATTGTTAATGAGCTGTCTTCATATGCTAGTCGTTCAAAGGTGTTTTCAAAAAACAATGTAAAGTGGCAATCACTTCCAAAAGGATACAAACGTGTTCCGGTAAATTCCTTCTCGACAGACGCTGGCAACTCTTTTAACTCCAGCAGTCATCCTGGAACATCTACCGCGGATGATCTCATTGTCGTCAAGTCACACTTTGACAATGATGCAATGAGACAGTGGCTCCACGATTTGAGACAACAGACTGAAACTGAATGTCTTCATACTTTACAAAATAAATCTATTCTCACCGAGGCTGAGAGTCGTTCTTATGCTGCGAATTTCCGTAACAGTCACCACGGTAGAGCTAACATTTCCAAAACTTGTGCTGCCATTCACGCAATTTCATCTCCCTTACAATCTATCAAAAACGTCGAAACAATGGCCAGTGTTATTTCCGGAGAATTCGCAAGGATTTGCAAGTAAGTTTACAATTTTCAACTGTAAATGTCACTTTCATATTTTAAGTAGGTACCTATATATTATATATACTTTAGAAAATGGTAAAAAAGAGTCAGATTTGAACAATGAAAAAAAGGAAATTATATCTAAGGCATAAACATTGCAATATTATTATTATGACTATTATTGTTCTAGTACGTACCTTTTTAACTGTCAAATAGTAGTAGTATTATATGAATTTTATTGGCAACCACTGTACTGTTTGAGGGCCTTACAACTACAACAGGAATCATGAGAATGAATGTTCATTCCTTTGTTCAAGCAATGCAATGCTTTTTCTCCTGTTTTACTTTCTTTGGTCATGGATGGATGGAGATAGGTGCCTTTTCAAACAACTTCCTCGTTACTCATATCAAAGCTGAAGTAAATCTGGACTAGACTTCCAATGTTCACACGTTATTCGGCATGTAATATAAATATTGACATGCAACATGCACAAGTCTGTTTTTGACCCTGTACTTCGAGTTGAAAGCAGTTCTCAGCTACATTTGTACAAGTAGCCATTAGATACAGCACATAATAAATATTATTACCTTCGGGTATGTTTATTAATGTATTAGAGATATAATATTTTACAATAAACGGTTTATAACCAGTATCACTAGCAATTTAACCTGCCTATAGATACAAATGGGGATTTACAGCTGCAAATAAATGTTATGGTAGTTTAAATACTATTTGTAATCTATTGCATCAATTGTTATGATTTGATAAATAGAAATCCTATGTATACTTACATATCTTTAGTGGGCCAAAGAATTGTTAGCAATGTCCTGTCTTAAAAATTATGGGGAGTCGAATTATATTTTTATTTAAGTATGCTATATGTACTCTGTCCAGATAGAAAATCGCACAAGAGTCACATCTTTCGTTTTGCTTTTTAGGAGGAAACATTATTCACTGTGATAGCGTCTTCTTCCAGAGCAAAATTTAGGTGAATGACAGTATATGCAAAAACCTTGAGTTATCAAACTTCTGGGAATGGAGGACAAAAGATGATATATCTGATATTCTTTTGTCGTAAATCAAAACAACTGAATTTATTAAGACATTAGGTTTTCAAATGTGCAGAGGTGTTTTCATAAAACATGGCGAAACCTTACATAGGTACATACAACACAAGCCATATATGCCAATAAGTCATATGATTAAACTGCGTCTCCTGAAAGTTGTTTTAAGATTGAGAGAATGAAGTTTTAGTGACTCTCTTCAACCGATACAATGTTTTATTGCTACAAATCACATGAAAAATACCTAAAAATTGTGTGCATGTTATACATGAACTATTTCATGTTTGCACACACACGAGAAAGCCGAATTTGGAGTAAGAAAGAAAGCTGCCTGTCAAGTGTATTTATTTCCTCCTTTTCTTCAAACTATATACACGTCGCATGTTAGTTGAAAATTGCGAACGAGGTTTAATTTATTTTCTCACATAACTTGATTAGCATTTTCATAACTTATTTCTAAGGAAAAACCCCACATTTCGAATTTCAAGGTCATTGAGTGAATTTTTCTCACTGTACCGTAAGTTATTGGCATAATTTGCTTTACACGTGTCAGTTTATCGTATAGGTAGATTATTGTTGTGTACTACCGAAGATTTGTAGTTCTCTGTGGAAAAACATGAGGTGTTCATGATAGCAGATGCGAAGGGAATATCAGCGAATTTAGAATTCTATCAATGCATCTTACGTTCATGTCAGTATTCTCAAAAATATTATATTATAGTCGTACGTTGAAGAAATATATTTATGTAAATGGCAGTTCGAATTTTTTCATCTCTTTAAACGTCACAACAAGGCTATCAAATAGTTTTCCATAATATTTCTACGAATGGTCGCAAAGTTTACAGATGCAATAGGATAATATTTTTATGTGCATTACACTGTGGTCCCGTTTTCTACACCAAAGTGGAATACGTTAACACCAACATTATATTCATCTGCTGGTGCTCATGTTCCATGTAATCTGAAATGCATATGTGATTTGACTGCTGATCGTGTGTTAGTTGTGCAGAGGAGATACAGATTTTATATGTGATATACCTACTGACATTTTATGAAACGTATGAGAAAATCGACAATGCTCTATTTACACATTTATCATTATCACTAACCAAAGCACGTCATTTGATTTGTGGAATTTATGGCTAAGATCATGCTTGCCATTCTGAAAATATCGATTTTGCGTTTACACTGTTTTTGCTTGCAAGAGAAAATGCCTCTTTAATAGAAGTAACGCATAATACCTATTAAATTACGCACTACAGGACAGTAGAATAGAAACTACATAAATAATTCACATAATACTATATATTATTTAAACTTGAGGGGTTTAGTTACATTACATTGCATGTGTAATTTACTGTAACCTTTTCCAATAATAATTTATTGAAAACATTTTCTTTACTTGACAAAAAGTGTAAGGTAGGGTATATTATTAGCTACAGGGCAGGGCTCTTATGAAAATTTTAATTATTCAATAGCACATTAATATGAAAACAAAAGCTGGTAATTAAAAATCTTCATCATTTCTGGAAGAGCCATTTCTTGATGTTCAATTTCTATTTTTGAGTATATACATACCTAAATAGGTTACACGATTGTTTATCCATTTTGGATTTGTTTAAACGAATAAACCGGTTAAACACCGCAGTAGCCAAGAAACGTAAGGAACAGTGACACTGTGGTGTGAACTATGACACGATAACATTAACTGTGAAACCGTTCTATGTTAGCAGCAATAGAATTACAATGACTGGTATGAATTTAAAAATATTATGTAATTGGTCGATCTTCAAATTTAAATTTAGCGGTTTTAACTTTCAAACCTAAGTATATTTGACATAGCAGCATTTAAAATGCAATGTATAGTTCCGGCTGTATTGACACAGTAGTTAGTCAAAAAGGCCAAAGGTCATGAAGGAGTTGGCCGATTGACCCATCTGCGAACTCAGCCTTCTAATGGACCACTAGAACAAGTGTATCAGGTTTGAAGTCATTATCTCAAACCATTCTTGAGTTATCGTGCGAACAGACAGACGGACAGACAGACGCAAAAGGCATTTTTATACAAGAAACTTACGTTTCTTAATAATTAGGTTAAAATGTGTTGGTAGATTATATTACGAAATAATGCAGTGTTTCTCTTCCGTTTCCGTGTTTATTGTTGTAATTATTTAAGACAGTAATTTAATTTATTTCATCATAACTTCTAGAAACTAAAGAAATACACAGAAACTCCAACGACTTTGGGGGTTTCAAAAAAATATTCAGCGTAAATAAGCAGCTCTAGCTGTAAGTGACCCTAATAATATTCATTTCCGCATTTTTCGTGAATGAGCTATTAGTTGAGATACTATATTGTTCTCATTCATTTAAAATTGATCGACATAATTTAGTAACTGCAAGTGCGCTTAAAAGTATTGCTACAGACAGCACAAATATATGTGTCAAAGTAAACATGCTTTAAACAAAATTGAACACACTACCAAATACACTCAAAGATTTCATTTCCTACTTGAATTCTCTAAATATTGTATTGCAATTATGTATTTCTGCGTCAAAATTGAAGATGCAAGGCAAGTTGAAAACTTTGAACATTTTCATGCAGCAATTTGCTTGACGCATTGATTAATCCAATCAACGCTGTTCAGCTTTTTTAGATTCAATTCGTCCTGGTTTTGCAAATATTTATTATATCGATATAATCAACTTTTTAGGTTTCTTACTGCTTGTAATGTATAGGTAGCTACTATTAATATCATTTGCTTGCATCAAGGATTATGTCATTTATTGTCGGATTTAATAGTGGCTAACAAAACTGGCGTGTAAGCGTCAACCAAACGCCTGGTCATGCGAATCAATTTCTTGTGAATTAGATTATAATATACTAGAAATATATTATACTAGAACAGCTATGAGTGAATGAGTTGTAATTATATTGACAGTTATTACTACTGATAATAAATATATGACTGCGTTTATAAGAAACAAATCTAGGAAGTGAATTACAGAGAAGATTGACACATAGTATGAAACACACTTTTGGGAATTCCCATGTCTCGGAAATCATTTCCTGTTTTTTCATGTGTTTATAAGTACACGTTAACACATTGGACTACAATACAATAAATAATCGCACTAGCAAGTAATATTACACCTCACCGTTGTCTACAAGAGTTATAAATAAACCTATCACGTTACTATTTCGACATAAACTCAATACGAGTCATCATAATATTTTATTGTGTACAGATACTTATAAATTTGAAAACTACGTATGTTATTTTCTTTGCTTGCTTTCATTTAGATTGTGTATTAAATAGAAATGGTGTACTCTCATGATGGGAATCCATGACTTGCAGTTTAGAAGAAACGATAATGATGAATGTTTATTTGATTGACGAATGGTTTGTTTGATTTGCAGACATTTGGAGTTTGGGATGCTAACCCAAGTTCCCTACTCGGTAGTGAGCCTTGTGGACAATATTGGAGAATTCCTTCGTCAATTCCAAGACTCGCGTGGATTTGGGAATCTCATAAAACTTGAAAACCGCTTAGCCACTTCCTGTTGTGAGCTTCGTTCATCAGCCCATAGTCTGAGTCTGGGTCAGAATTTGATGTCTTCTGGAGGAAATAGCGGCGAAGGTGATCCATCAGGTGACAACCAACCGCAGAACATTTATTCGGTTATTCCAGAACCAGATGTACAAGAAAATGCTCGTCAAGAGTATCAAAATGTTGTTGGAGACGTTGTGGAAGGAGTTGTATCTCTCGGCAATCTTTTCAGTCAAGTTGTTGATTTAAGACTTACACGAGATTTGTCCGCCATTTTGGACACCGTCGAAGGTGGCGGGTTACCCGCCAAAGTTGCGTTACGCTCATTCTCCACGGTGCTGTCTGATGGCGGAACGCATTTATGTCGCTTAGCTTCTGATATTCGCACTGTCCGTGGACTTCTGGGAGCATTGCTTGATGCACACGACGAACATGAGAAAATGTTGTCATTGAGGTGTCTCGCAACCGTCCTTTGCGTTGGGCAAGCGGTTAAAGATTTCGATAAGGTACTTCCGACTCAAATCAAAGCTTTGTCCTTTATTCACTGTAGCATCTATCTGCAGCTTTATTTGTAACATGAATTTATTGATATATTCAGAGTTGAGTTCAAAATTGCTTACAATTTTTCAAACCATTATTTACATTTTACATTCTTTACATCATAAAAAGATTATATCTGCATTTATAACGGACCTGGGGTTGATTGGGCGTTTCTTTTAGAATAAACCATCAAATATTTTGCACCTAATTTAATTTATTAATTAGCTTTATCTCGGTATTCAACCGGACTTGCAGTCCTGGCATAGTAATTAGTCGTATTTTATCTATCCATGCATTAATTTCTATTTACTGATTTACACGATAGAATAAAATAAGTTTTTGCGTCTCAAATTTGTGTTGGGTTTCTCTGTGTAGAATACAGAACCGATGCCACGGTTCAGACAAAATGAACAAAATAGACAGCTATATGTATAATTGTTTTCTGGTTTGAACTGACCTCGCAGTCACAAAATAAGTATATGATCTAACTTAATTCCTTCAAAGTATTTCCCCATGAACAACAAAAGGAGCTAATGATTTCTGGAAATGACATTGTCGTCACTTATTTTTCTCGCTTTCTGAAAATTCTGCGCTTAATTTTTGAGGGTCGACAGTTGACATGTAAATAAGTCTCACAGGAAATGACACCTGGGTTTTCCCACTTTGGTTTTGTCAAGTTACGTTAAAAAGTGAACGTACGATTTTCCATGTATGTATGATTTTGAATTTACAAACTTCTTCCTTATCCAAATATAGAAATATAGCATTGGCTTTCAATTTCATATGTATCTTAATTACATTAAATGAACAACAGCATAATAGCAACTAACTAAGTTCAATACAAATACCAAGTATTATTTTGTATTTATTTTACACAATACTAAGTATCTGTGTGAATACTTTGTAGAGTTAGTGATTAACTATTACAAATTACAATGATTTTTCTTATGTAGGTACTTGTCAATCTTAATTAGCTACAATGCTCTCTGCTTTGCTTAAAAATTTTCTCAGATTTCACAAGATGTCTCTAAGGAGTTTAGTAATCTGATGGCTAATTGCTTTTTGTTGACAGGCTGGGGGTTTTGAAATAATTGCTGATCTTCTATGCGAACCAAGTTATGGAATGCGGCTGAAGGTTGAAGCAGTTTCAGTTTTGACTCAAGCCACGGACCCTTGGATTGATCTGGAAAGCACTCTTGGCAGTCTGGGCATCCAATTGGAGAAGATAATCGTGTCATTGACAAGTGAGCTTCATTTCAGCAAATATTATAATTCAACACTGCATTTTTTAACTTGCAGTAAAAATCATAGAACCAATTCAGGGCTCGACACACACTTTTCATGTGTATGGGTGAACTTGGTCATCGTTGAAACAGTTTCTAACTGAATGAACACGAGCATTGTGATTCTTCTAGTCGGTGAAGTGTTAATGAAAACTGAGATAAACAGAAAATGTATTAATAAATGTCGCAGTACGACTGCATCGAGAAAGAAATGGTCGTGAAATGAATTTAAAATACATGATGGTATCTAACCTTATATACATTGGGCCTAATATTATCATGAAAGAAGTAGTATAGGTACTTTATAATATATAGCAGTACAGTATTTAAACAGCGTAGAGATAGAAAGGAATAGATGAATATAAATGACTGTGGACATACACTGAAAAAATGAGAATTACACATCACGGCTCACACAAAGGGCATTACACAAGTTGCAATGAAAGAAATGGAAAATGTAGAATAATACCAGGCAGGTATATCCCAGGCAATAGTAATAGAACAGAAAAGGGAAAGAAATCATTGACTTTTAAGTTCATGAATTTCAATGAGTCGACGAGCGAATACAAAATTGGTCAAGAGAAAAATCAATGTCTTCTTTGCTGCTCTGTATATTGTATTAATTAACATTTACTCAGCCATAATGATTTCGGTGTATATAGCAAGCCCACTATGGTTAACGTAGATTCTTTGTATTCTATAGGTATACTGTGGAAATTCGTTTTGCAAATAAGATTTTGTCAATAAAAGTTCAGCGAGCAGAGTAGCGTGTAGTATATTACAACAGTGTAAACAAATTGTACGAGTGTAGGTGCATGACTTTGTATAAAATCTTAGATCTTCTGCCAGGAATTGCCTGCGTCTTTAGTTTTTGGACTTTTTAGTCATTTCATGGAGTGCTCGTGATCTGCATACACAATATTTTTTTTACATTTTCATTCCACTCTGAGTATTGGGTAATAAGATCAGGGTTTCTATGGAGGCTGCTACCCAGCAACGCTAGAAGCTTTTATATTATTATTCTTATATAGAGTGACTATTATGAGAGTAGTAAGTCATAATGAAGTTAGTAACTGTGCAACTCTTTCGTATTTAAATGGGAAGGAAGATGTGTTGACAGAAATGATAGAGGGAAGGGTAAAACAAAGGAAGGCGATGCAGATTGAGGGAAAGAGTTTCATGTTGTGGAAGAGACTGTGGAGCTGGAGCTGATCCCAAATTCTGAATAATAGTTTGCACGGAATATTTTATAATGATTTATTTATGTTGTCCTACTCATGCTTCGTTGACTTTATTTTTTATCTTACATATGTCTCCGTGTTATTACTACTTATGGGCTCTGCATGACATTTCATGAGATTCTAAAGCACCATTTTTTGTCTAGATCTGATTTCCTATGTGGGACTTGAAGAAGATTCCTTTCTTCTTGTTGTGGCTGCAATATCCAACTTGACATTCTTGGAGGTCGCTTCGCTGGATATTTTGCGACGCTGCCGAACTGTGACTCTTCTTATTGACGCTGTGCAAAATAAGCAGGATTTCTCCGTTTTTGTGTTGGACCATGTAAGAACATTTTTCATGTGCTGTAAATTATATTCGCTTGTCAATCCAATGTATTGATCATGCTAGTTCTGTTTCATATCTGCTTTGTGAAATGTAAGTGTGTACGTCTAAATTCGTAAAAGTGAATTATGTAACAGAGAAAAATAATCTCGGTCTATTTCGCATGTAGTTTATATTTGAATGAGATATTTTGCCAAAACATGCTTTGGGAGGCTTTGATGTTTTCTTCAACATTAAATGGATCGTAGGATGGTGCAATAAATTATTCTTATGATATAAATCAACAGGTTGCCACAATTTTGGCCAACATGGGAGGTATGGAAGCTTGTCGAGGGGAAATCGTTCGATCCGGTGGAATTTTCGCTTTGTTAACTTTTCTTGAAAAAAGACCTGCTCCGTCGGATCTAACCCCTGAAATCACAGCCTGCGAAAGATTGCAACAAAAATCAACTATAGCTTTGTCTAGGTAAGTAAATTTAAATGCCATCAATTTTTTACTCTCTTCACCTAGACTGTTGGTTGTTCATATTTCATGAATCATGAATTTCATATATATGGTATACAAAATAAATCGATCAGAATTTTAAATGCTTGATCATTTAAAAAAATTAAAAACAAAAATGTGCATTTGTATTATCAGTGGTAAAGGGAAATGTGAGATTATTTAGTTAGTACTAAGAAATAATAAATTATGGTTAATATTTTTCCAGTTCATGATATATCATTAATTTATATAATTACTTACCACTTCGTTATGTACGCCGTGATTATTTGCGTTCTATATAAAATTATTTTTTATTATAGATTTCTGATTAATGAGGAAATATTGATGGCAGTTATGATATGCATTTATGTTTTGACTGCAATTGTGTTATTTACCAGTACTTAACAGTGATATTGCAATATTATTGTGGAAAACAACACGTGTCGAAACGTGCGAATCATAAATAGAGCATAGTCTCTCCGGGAACTCTTTTCCAGTTTTTTCTAACCATAAATCATCAAAGCTTTTTTGCGCCATGCCAAAATGCCTTGAGCAAAACAAAGAGTTGTTGTTGGAAAATGGAAGAAAGAAGTTTAGAAAGAAAGAATGAACGAGTAACAGTTTATTCAAAAAAATTAGACACATTCTGCTATATTATTATTCTATATGATGATTCACCGCCTTGCAGTTACTAGTTCGTGTATTATGATGTATGTGCAATGAATAGAGATTCTACTGCCTTTTTCTTCACGCAATATACTGTGAGCTTAGGCCTAGGCTTTAGATCCTTCTAATGTATTTTAGAGAAACTCTTTAGACCAAGTTTTAGTTAAATATTTATTTTATTTTGTTAAGCAAATTTTTTTTAATGTTTGGTGGTAAGTACTAATGCACTTTAATGAAAAATATAAACATTTTGCAAACTTTTTGATGTATAAATACAATGAGTATAGTATATTATTACAACGGAATATATGAATGTCTACGGTTCATAGGGAAAAATTTATATTGTAATGCCAGAACGATTCATCATCTCTCAACATTATGATGATTTGATTATTAAATATATATTATTTCTTTCAAATGAAGCTCTTTCCTTTGAAAATGTGCATACATAATATTATTCAACGTAGTTTAAACCTACACTGGTTTAAAATGTTTTGCTTTAAGTGCAAATCGTAGAGCAAATGTAACTGCGTGTATTTAAGTGTGTTTTAGCACTGATTTAAAAGTTCCTTGACAGATATGTCATGTTAAGTGTATTAAAATTCATTGAAGCTTTTTATTCTGCCTTTTGAACCCTATACAATGTCATGTGATTTTTTAAATTAATTTTCTAGACTTGCAAATGAGGATGGTGTTGCTCAGTTTGTACTTCGTATGGGAGGAATTCAGCGTCTCGTACAACTTTCTAGAAACGAAAAGGAGAGAAATTACTCTGACGGAGTTCTCATTGCTTGTCTTGTAAGTCAAACTATTTATCAAAGCTGAAAATGCTGATTTGGCTCGGAATTATATAATATTAAAACCTTGGTAATGGACAATGCATATGTAAATCTATGAATTTTATGTGTATCACTTTTGTAAGGGCGAGTATAGTTACGCCGTTGCATTAAACATTTTTTTGATCGTTTGCAAGTTTTACAGCATTTTGTCAGAAAAATTGTCACTTAACGCAATTTTATGTTTTGTAAGTGTAGAGTTAGTATTGTAATGTGTACTATTGCTATAATCATTTGTTTTTTCATTCAAGGCAACACTAAGGAAGCTGGTTACAATCTGCGGTTATGATATAGTAAAGCAGCTCAACGCAGATGACCTTATTCACCCAAGACTGTTGGACTCGTTCCTGTTGTATTCTTCCCGTCAAGAAAGTTATGTTTAGAATAAAAACCTCCTTTCAACTTTCAAAATAAGCAAAAATCGCACCGACTATACTAAAAAATACTCGCTCTAAGCTTTTACTAGCATCTATGAGTTTTATTCTCTTTTCAAGGAATATTTCTCGCTCTCTTTCTCTTTTCATCTTCTATTATTCATGTTTCTCGCCGAAATTCGTTGGCTACCTTTTAATCGACAGTCAGTGATCCCTACCTATCATAAAAATTGAATACATATATAAAATATCACATATAAAAACCGAATTATTGCCAAAATATAGAAACAAGTGCAACTGTAAAATTTTAATATGCTCTAACTGAAAATAGTATTTTTATTAGTGTGGCATGTTGTACCTAGTGCAACTCCACATTATAATTAATTTAAATAATATTAATTGTAAATAAATAGAATAAGTATAAAATATCCTACTTATGTTTGCATTTGTTATATAACACGTAGATTATTACATTATTACATACAATATTATAAACAATTAAGCACGTGAAATTTTATGAAATAAATCTATGTGGTATACATGATATACCTACTCTTGTTAAATATTTGGTAGATATAATATGCGGCATGTTTTCAGTATTTACTTCACAAATATTTTTTATGCAACTTAACAGCTTAGCTTATTTATATGAGCTTAAAAGAAGGTAACAATTTAGTTGCAGCCATAAAGCTAGTGTATGAATTAAAAAGTTAAGAAATTATATGATTGTTAAAATTATTATTGATCCTCATTGTCTCCGTTTCAGTTCTCATTGCAACAATTTCAATTGTAGTAAATGTTGTGACCGTCCATTCCAGAATATTTTTAGCCGAACGTATTTGAACATTATGGAATAAAAATGACCGTGTGTGGGATTCACGCTTTACTCTGTATGAATGCTTCGCTGAGTAGGCATTGTAATAATGTACAATTTTGTCAGATTTAGCTAATGTACTTTAATATTATATTTACCAAGCCTTTTAACAGGCAATGTTTATGCAATTAATATTATATAAATACATGTTGCGTAGTTGTTATAATTATAAATTTTATAACTATAAGACGCTCATATAATGCGGTTTGCGCATCTGAAGTCCTGCGATATATATATACAAAATATTCAGAGTTCGATTCAGTCTGGTTTAATGTAAGTATGTAATTTGTAATGCATTACCTATGTCTATACATGGAATAATATTAATGTTATTATGACTTGGATTGTTTACTAGAATGCAGCAGTCTTTCATTTTTAGCTATTTTTATTAGGATGCTTACACATGAGTTGCAACTTTAATTTTTGGAGTAGAAAATTAAAGGATTGCGTATTCCACGGTAACAGCCTAATTCTGTGAGCCTCTTATAATGGCAGTAATTTTTAACATTTTTAATTAATAATTAAATACCAGTAGCAGTGAAGCAATTTTCCATATACTACTAATAATGTAAACGTAAACTTGTAAGTATTTTATTTTATCAACGAAGCCATATCATTACTGTCAGTGCGAATTTTTACCTTTAGAATTTAATTTTGTACAATTTTTATTAACATTTAAATAATGGTCAATTTTATTACATTAAGAATTATTATGTAGGTTTTGTTTCAATGACAATGTTTTATACTTGCCTTCTGGTATATTTAGATTTATGTAGAACACAATTCTCAATTCAGAGCTAGAAAATTAACAAGAATTGTCTTGATTAGTTTTATTGTACAGAGCTTAATTCTAGGTCAGAAAGGAAAAATTTGTTTGATGGTGTTTGTATTCAAGAAGTATTTACATGCGTAATTCATAATATTAGGTAAAAAGCAATGATTTAACATCAGTACGAAATACTTGAATATTACATACACAATTACATCGTTACATGTAATCAGAAATATTTACACTATACACTTGAATTGTACAATTGAACCTGTATGTATTTATTTTACACGATGTCAGATAAACAATATGATAACATTTTATAATTATACCTACACAGATGAACAAAACAATGTGACTGCGAAATTACGGTTGTACACATGTAAAATATTATGTACCTAATACGATTTTGTTTGTACCCGTCTCCTTTTTCCGACTGTATGTTTATTTCCCATGCGTTTATTTGTACATGAGCTTTGTATTCTTTTCCCATGAAAATTTATCGCGAGCCGATGCACTTAAGAAGTAAATACAGTGCAATAATACATTTACAACAAACCTAATAATAAGAATTTATTTCAATCCAACTTTATCATATTTATACTTCTAAATTCATACACATTTTATTTTCATACCTTTATTTTCACGACGCGCTTTTAACCAGTTTGAACTTTGAACATATATCTCAATATATTACATCTTTCATACTATGCATTGCAAAACTCTGGCATCAGTAACAGTAATAATTGTTCATACCATTTCTATTTTTGCATTAACATTATGATATTTTAGTTATACCTACATAAATGTAACTACGTACTCGTGTTTTTAATTTAGTCTGGTTCAAAAAAATCGAAAAGTTAAAAGAATACTTTAGTAGCAATGAGTTTGAGAATATTAATTTATTCCCGAAGAAAAATATTATAATGACTCTTAGAATATAATATGTAAAAAAATTTAATTACGTCTCATTGGTACAAGGTACAATTTATCGATTATTTATTCCATTTTAAATTATCATTGAATGCATTTTACTCTTTAGCATTGGAAAGGAATAGCTGTTTCCCTTTCTTGAATCGTCTCTTCGATAGTTGAATTGGAGAAACGTTATTAAAAAGAATCACACTTCTAAGTTAAAAGTAACTTAGAATTAATTAACCTTAAATTCATGTTGGTTGGGTGAACTCCTCGTATTAACAACAAGTTGAATGACTGATTTACTGTTGTTGTGTAGATACTGAATACGAGCGTGGTATTTGCAAGCTCAAGTGAAGCATTAACCTTATGGAGGAAAAGTTGTCACAAATTGTCTGGATTTTTAAATCTACTGCAAACGATGCATCGTAATTTTTTGCGCCTTTGGCATTTTCATTTCAATACTTAATTACTTTTTAATTCGATATTAAAGAAGTATCTTGTTTACATTGCATGGGTAAATAATTACAATGTTTGTGAGAAAGACGTGTAAATTATTGCCGTACATCGGCACATTGAATAAACATGATGTCTCAAACTAAACTTACATTGTTTGCATGCATAAATAATTTGTATTGATCAAGAATCCATTAATGATTTTATGGGAAGGATGTTATTACACTTGAAAAAGCAAGGCAAAATTTTTATTATTGCAATTTACTGTATAAGCGTGCAACCTCAAGTAAAATGGTACTTGTATCCTTAAACTCCGTCGGTGTGTTAGTATATACATACGAAAGATGAAATGAGGAAGTCTTCTTTATTCAAGTCAGCACACAGGTTCATAATTTTTATTAGGTGCTGCTGCAACAACATAAATAAATTAAGTTTCATTGGCAGAGAGTGTGTATAGGGATTCAGTTTTAATCTTTGCAATAATAATTTAATATTGTGTTGTATCAGTTCAATTGTGACCACATTGTGTCCACCTTTCACACACCACCAATTTTTTTGCAATAACTAATAACACATGAATAAAATGGATACCTACTGCTGTAACATACTTTTTGTCTGGTTTCTGTAACATTCTGTTATAAGGTTTATTATTAGCGATAAGGAAAACCGATGTCGGGAAATCTTAGCAGCGAAAAATGAATAGAGTGTGAATGAATTCATTGACAATGAATACCTAAAGAGTAGTAGTATAGTAGAAACGTATTTCCTTGCAGCATTTTATGCATTCTTAACATGCTATTACATTTACAACACAATTACAGAATACAAACAAAAAATTTAATTTTTATGAATAAAATCTGCACCGTGGCATTTTAAACGTGTTTTCATTGTATAAAAGAAACTCCGGTGCATGCACACAAGAGACGTGCGTTAATTATTATTGTGACTTCCATTTGTATACTTACCACGCCGTACATTTTAATACACAGACACTTTCTTATTACTAGTTATTATTATGCATAGGGAAATTCTTTCTATTGCGAATAGCCATAAATAATTATGTTTACTGAATACTGAATGAAGCATTTGGTTGATGAAAATAATTCAGAAATCGGAAGTACAGCTACAAAAGTAAATCATGCATTTGTCAATATTAAAGCTGATTTAAAAACTGTGTCAGAATCCGTATAAAGAACATCAGCGATTACAGCGGTCACCATCTTTTAAAAGGACGATCGGGGAAAACATTAATTATGTAAATGTATACACTGTAATAAGCGTGAACTGTGAATCTATTGGAAAATAATGTTTTAGTATGCTAAGCAATTAATAGTACATTACTTCACGTTTTTAAATACATAACACAATCAAGAATAACGCTACATTTTATTACTACATATTTATTACTGTGTTGTTATTTGTTTAGTTACATCTAAGCGTCATATATGGCATATGCCAATATTTACAACTTTTCAGACATGTTAAAATAAATCTTTTTAAAAAAGCCTTGCAAACGGTACATAGGGATGTTAAACTTTGTATAGCAGCTTTATTGTAATTGCAACACCATAAAAAATCGACGATAAATGTGTGTCCAAAATATAAAACACACTGTTGTGCATGATTTACATGAATATGTTTCTACATGCTATTTTTACCACTTTTAAATTACAATCCTATTAGAGCATTAATATTTTCATTATTAGGTTCAGAGTATTACCATTTGTGTCCACTAAAACTATTTGAATAACTATGACCATATTTTTTGAAAAACCGAACACAATATTCACAAAATCTAAAAGAACATTGAAATTAGACAAAATTATCAAGATGCATTAGTACAATTACCGAAATTAAGTTCCAAAATACATCCATGCTGAAATTATAGTTCTAATAAATAAATATCATACCTAAGCCAAATTCTCTCGCTTACTCCTCGTTGTACCCGTGCTTGAGTAAAAATCCTTTATTGTCTAGAAATATCATTTTTTAAACACAATAGCTTATTGTAAGTGATCATTGCGTTAGTAAATAAATTACTTAGAAGATGACGTATACTATAGTTGAAATTAATTGTTGCATTGATTTGCAAGAGTGCGTGTTGAATAATGTTGGTTTACAAATTCGTTCATTTCATACAATTATAAGACAACAGGAATTGTCTAATCCATCTTAATAGGGGAAAATAAGAAAATTACTTTTCGCGTGTTTACATAATAATAGAAATACTCATTAGTAATATTAGAAAATCCTTCACCTTGCCCTTTACCGTCCTCTACAGTGAACTAGGAATGCCAAGAGTATCTATGAGACGTTATTGCAGATTCAAGCAAGACACGGCTGATTATTACTTTGTTACGTCATGGGATGAAGATTGTTATTATTTTCTACATATACATCAATACCTTAATCATCAGCTATATATCTTCATTATTATTATATTGGTAGTTATGACAAGTCTGCTGGCATTGAAAGAAGAAGGTAGTCTGTTGCATATTATTATATTGTTGTGCACTTTTCAAACCATATACACCAGACATGTTTAATAAGTTATTAATTATTTGAATGCACTGTCTGAAATCCACACCCTTTTATGTCATGCATTGTTCCACTTCGTAAGTGTTCCCATTTAATTTTATCTCTACTTTAAACCGTAAATGGATTTGTTGGACTAATCTCACGTTGCCTCATGTCTCATTCAATATTAATATTATTATACTCTCTTTGATTAGTAATAAGAAATAGGGTGGAATCTAATTGTAAGTTTGGTACAATTTATAGTATTACAAAATCTTGTGACGCATTTTAATGCTGGTCATTAATACAGTCATTACAGTCACAGTCTTACATTATACAGGTAAAATAGCGTTGCAAATAAAATTCATAGAAAAATCGCTTTTGGTACTTATTAATGAAACAAATATAACATGCAAAACTAAGGTTGACATGCATGATAAGAATATTCGTGAATTACAGTGAAATCAGGCATCAGATAAATAGTGTAGCTTATTAGTCTAAAAACAATACCAAAACATGATAACAATTCCTAAAAATTAAGAAGAAAGAGTCGTTCATTTTTGGATCAACCAGACAAGGTCGCTATATTTTAAATTAAAGCTATTATTATTATTTGTAGTGCAAAAGTCTCCTTCCCTCGTCTAACAATAACAGGGGAACGTTTTACGATTGCGTGCAATTTGTATCGACGTAGTACCGTATTTGCAATCTACTTAACAATGCATTTTTAAGCATCGTAAGATGCTTCTATGCAAATGGGTAATCTGTGTGTCCGTTTAAGTCGTCTGTGTGTCTGTATATGTTCCAGTGATCCACTGGAAGGTAAAGTTTGAAGATACGATCCAAAGATCAACTTTTAAAATTTGACAAGGCGTATTTGAAAGTGTGGGCCCCAGCTATCTTCAGATATCTGGAACCCCTAATACCAATTTCTAAATACGCCTCTACGATAATTATTTACTTATTTGCAAATTGTTAGTAATTTAAGTTGTGTTTGGGAATACACAGCTCTATAGCAGTTAAGTAGGCACAACAAGAAAACTAGTTCCATAGGTATTAGTGTGTCAGTGAAATACGTAAGAAACTGCATTGCGTAGGTCGGCTGGAAGAAGCGAACTGTTTTGTCTCACTGCATCATTTTTATATTTCTCAAAGTCGACACGTGTAGACTTTACGCCACGTCTGAATTTTTTTGCAGAAAAGCTCTGGAGAATCTAAAGTCAGAAAAATAATTTTACTGGATAGTGTAATATAATAATTATGTGAAGCTATAATGCAAAATAAACCACAGTAAGTATTTGAACAGAGGAAAGTCAAACCTAGACCCATCCCAATCGAATCTCAACAAATGAAAGGAAACCCTGTCTGGATACAGGTCTACATACTTAAAGATGTATGAAACCACCAGTAGGTAAGGTACCTAAGCGTTTTCAACCAAACTATGCACCAGTGCATCTTGGAACAGTGTTACAGTATTATCGTAGGATTCTTGTTACTATTTAACTGGTAGTGACAAATTCCACGTACACACTTTATATCATGACCAAAACCATGAAACTAAATTAGCCCACGGAATATTGCTATGTAGAAAATAAAATAATTTATTTTCAGCTTAAGAAGAATATTAAATTTCGATGAACATTGAGAAATATTTGCTATGTCTACCAATAGAATGGCAAATGGTAATTCTATTTGCTGCTAGACTAATTTTCAGTTCAGACGTCCGGCGTCCCTATTTACTAATATCTGTACTTCTCTATGAGAAGTAGGTATACCTTTTTTAGGTAAGTACTCAAATCATTGCATTCTGACTGACATAATGGTAACTATTTTCAGCAAACTATACAAGACGATTTAGTATGAATTCATCATGCGAGAAAAATACACCTCGTGTGGCCTCTGACTCGCTTTGAGGCCGAATTGACCTTTTTGCACAAAACCCCTTTTATATTATTGCTTCTGCAATTTTCTCAATGCAACACCATTAAATTTGCAATCTGTTTATAATATAATAATAACGAGCATAGCAATTGCGTTCTTCTATTATATCAATGATGCTATAGGAATTACAATTGAATTCTCTCGTTAAAAATGAATGTGTAATTCTGCTCGGGCAGACTGAGGGCAGACTTAATAATATTAAAGTGTCTAATAAAATGTAGCAACGTATCTACCTATAAGTAGGTATACTTTTACATTTCTATCCGCGGTGCACTAAAATAAACCATAATTTTTATAAAAGTCAGCCAGAGGCTGCTACACGAAATTCCATTTTACAACATTGCAATGCAGCTTCCTCCAATTTAATTAAAACTAGAACGCCAATGATTATTCCTTTGTACTGACACTTGTGTTTTTAATAATTAATTTACGTTTTATTTTTATGGAATACATTGCAACTTTTTTACTCTTTACACGCAGGTACAACCGATCCTGATTCTTTTAGTGATTTGACTTCTTTATTAGCTGTCGGAATATTTTTAGTTGCTAATAAATAACGTTACACCAAGAAATAATTTTTAAACACTAAAAATAAATGTGTACATTTGACCCTACATGGTGTTATCGTTTCAAGATGTTGACCTCACACCAGATATGTTATTATTTATTAATGCACTCTTTGCAATATAAAACAGTATTGACATTTACTTTTTTGCTTATTGATATTATATATGTCATATGAACAGAGGAACAGTACAGTATGAATAAAAAATAAGTATAGGTAAATTATAATGAACAGGAACATAATGGCTATACTATGCATACATATAATATGACGACGCTGCTACACGAATAGAAATAACTAACGCATAAATATTATTATAAATATATGCAAAGAATTGACAGATGAACGAAGAATGAGTATTAAAATATGCCAAGTCATGAAAGGTTTTCATTCATTTTGCTAACTTGATTAAGTACGTACAATAATAGTCAGTAAAAAAGTTGCTTGCCACTCCAGCTTTTCTTTTCCATGCATTAACACTCACACAGTCACTATATGCCGCATTGGGATATTGGTAGTGGCAAGGCAGTATAGAATAGTGCGAATAAATGCATGCTGCGAATGCAGTGTATTACCATTCCATTACATAATGCATAACCACTTCTGTTTAGATTTATGTGTGTATGAGGTCTGAATGTTCTAGTATAGTCATGCAATGCACCAAAGTAAATAAAAGGGATAGGTAATTACAAACATTCGACGAATGAGCGTGTATGAGATTAACACAAGAAAGATTCTCCAGTGCAAGGTCAACATCTGCTACACGTGGCGGAAATGTATCACAGGTCATTTCTGACCGTTTATGAAGGTTTTTCAAAACAACATCTATTACCATCTTCTGTATCAAATCATTGAATTTAAAACATTTATATGTACAGCGTGTACTCACTATAATACAACCTACTATAGATACGATAATAACAATATTACCTACTGTGTTCAACCATTAGTGCTGTAAACGAGACGATTCCTATACTCTGTGCGCAAAAATTGCTCAATCACTGCAGAAGAAGTGTAAAATTAAATTAAATGATTTTTATTGATTTTCTGATAAGGCCTATATATACAATGTCGTATTATGAAGCAATTAGTTTTCAAATGCAGAACATGAAATACATATTGTAGGAATTAAGTTTGACAAATTCTTGGAAACAGTTAGATTAGATACCAATTTGTAAATGTATAATGATGATTTTATGTTTGGATGAAAAAAATTATAGACAAAATTTTGCATAATTTGTTTGAATTTATTGGGCAGACGGATACAAAATAGAAAATTTAAGTTTATATTAAGTAGATAATGCGATACAGAAATAAATGGGGTTTGCAATTAAATGCAATTAAATCCACGATAAAAACTGAGACAATTTTATATTTTTATTAAGTGTAGTAAAAAATATTTTTATATAAACTGGGATGTTTAAATTAGTAACATGAGTTTAATTCAAAATTAAAAATACTTCTTAAACAACTGCTACAGAAACTGTATTTTTATGATTTGTAAATAGATATTGAATGTAGTAAAATTGCTTTGTGCCGTTTCTGTCACTATTTAAGTTTTTTGCTACTTTGCCTTGCATTGAAAGTGTTTAACACACACGTACAGTTGTTGAATGTAGTTTAGTGCTTACTATATATTTGCTGTGCTATAATAATCTTTGCAATTCGACTACCGCAGTGTATCTGCTAGGGTTGATAATATGGTTTTACTCTATTCGGCTTTGGTTTACTAATGCTAATTCTAATGCAGTCTAAGTTGAACAATTGATCCTCCCATCATCGTCCCATCCATTCACTTTGCATTTGTATGAGACGTAAATGAATGCGAATGCACAAAAGACAAAAGCGCATTTTGCAGTGATGATAATGAATTTACACACAGAGGCCTTTATTGCTCTTTTCTGTTGTTGCATACACGTGTGCATTGAATCTTATTCCCACATGCATGAACGTGCAAACTCTTAGAGGCCGGAGCTTTTCTAATTTCGTGGTTTCTGCGTTTTGTAGTTTAAAGTAATACTCGTACATTGTACTTGTATAACTGCTATTTACTACTATTGCCATTTACACCGACTATAATTTTAGCGCTAGATTGATGCTTCTTCTGCCTTGTTAATGTAAATGTAACTGGTTTTACATGTAGTGGTGTGTTAGGTATACTGAAATACATTGCTAACTTCAATTATGTGTATTTAAGCTTTGCGGAACAGTATAGTAATTTCTTATTTGATGTAGTTCCATCAGTTGTTTCAGGACAGTAAAGTGAATAGGCTCTAAACACTCAATAATTTAATGCTTCTTAAAAATTGAGATTTAGCTTTAAACAAACCACGTTACGACATCCGTAACTCAAGTGCACAGTGTTACAGGAAAAATATCACTTAATTACATATCGTGCGTGCGGATAAATTAACGGCATAGTTTACCGACTTTGTCTCTCATCTTAATTAGGTACTTGCCATTTACTCAACTCTTCATTTTTGTCAACTAGCTTAAAAAATATTCATTTTTACTTACAAATTGCAGGAAAATATTTTTACATTTTATAACAAACTTCTGGTACATTTTTAATATCGGTCTTCACTAATACTTGACTAGATATTTAGTGACACTTAAGTGTCAGATCCCAAAGGACTTATTCTTTTGCAAAGTTTTCCATGTAATTCATGGTTGGATAGATCACATGTTACAATTATTTTTTCATAAAAGATGTCGACTCAAGCTGTGATAATTTTTTGTAGTTGGCGTTTGAAAGGCAGACAGTTATGACATTTAGCAGTTTACCGTGAGACTTTTGACTTTAAACAAAACTTACTGTATTGTTAGTCTTCTGGCGTCTTATGTCTGGTACTGTATGATTTTGTTCAAGAAATTCAAGAGTGCTGTAATATCTTAAAACATTATTTGCGACTTTGGAAGGTATTAAATAGAGCAATAGAAATTGACGTCCGTGCATGAATGAGGGTGACGTTGAAACCTTGATGAATAATATCTTCATCAGTTAAACAATCTGTATCTAGTGGTAGTGTAAACATTTAAATGGACTATAATGTTATTTCTTTTTTAAATCATATCTGTAATACGTCTGACTGGGATTTTGTGTTCCTTTTTGTAAATTTGTAGTCGGGAAAACATTATATGCACCAAATATATTTTCTTTTAAAATCGATTTAACTGACAATTTTTTTAACCGACCTTAAAATTGTACTCATTTTTAAAAATCGCATATTGCTTGCCAATAGAGCATACAATTGTAAAGCTACAGACATATTAACTGTATTAACTTCAGTTTCTTGCACTGAATTTTTGACAACTATTTATTTTCGCACTAAAATAATAAACTAATAAACTAATAACAATTAATTCCTATTTCTAAATATTTTTCTGTTTATTTTACAACTTAGCTTCATGCTTGGAAACGGTGAGACACTACTGTACTGCACAGCGCCTACACTCGAGAGTACCAATTTAAGAAGCGTTGAAGTCTGTTCAAATCACTTGTAATAAAACCAGGTTCCTGGTGGATATCCCTGTTTTACATTGCTAAGGTACTGTCGATATTTCTGTAAAAAATCATCCTATAAGATATGCATGACTTAATTTAATTATTTAAAATTAGGATGTATTCTTGACAATAAAATTTCCACTCTTCCTAGAAAACAGTTTCTTAAGCATGTAAAAGCAGTAAAAGTCCAGTTCCATGAAGGGCGACCAACCCTTGGCAAAAATTTCAGGGCATCTCCATTAATTTATTTAGAAAAAGATATCGATAACGCTCATTTCATACGACCTTTGTAGTTATTTTACAATGTTATCATGACCTACCTATCAATTTGAATGCATTTTTGAATTTGAACAACGTAATATTACGTTTATTACTATTTTCCATCAAAAAGATTTGCTGAATTTAATTTACACACATTTTTCAATGTCAAATGAGAGCCATGTATGTTCATACCAGTCTTACACCTTCTAACTGAAACATTAAAATACGGATGTGGTGATTTAAATCACAAATATTATGAAGGAAACACTGAAATAATTAATGTATTTTCTTGAAAAGGAAACCAGCAAAAGACCTTTTGACTGTTTTGATTTCCTTTTCTAGTTGCTTGTTTATATTAAGGTTTAATCAGATATAAAGCATAATCGTTTCGATCGATGTGATAATTTAACTTTAACTACAAGGTCATTTCTACAACTCAGCAAAAGTTATATTTATGTGTACAATAACATTCTCCAGTGTTCCAGTTCTACCATGTCCCTTGTCAAAAAAATAATCATATTTGAGTAATTCCATAATTTACACGATCGCATCTTATGAATTCAGACAAACTTAAGTACAAGACATCATGAATCTGAAGCATGCCAATATATTTAGGTAAAATGATCTAAAGTACTCATAGTATATTGAATTACTTTTAGTTCGTTATAATATTTATGCTTTAAGCGTTACTAAAATCTGAAAGCTCTGAAATGTGTTCATTTGGATGTCAGTCAGTTTCAACTTTTATTCGCACACCGATTCTGACCATTATTGACCGGTTGGTTTATGTTCATCCGTAGGTAATTAAAGCGCAGCTGCTGTAAGATTTTTTGCTGCTAAAAATGAAAGGTTTCTCAGGTATTCCTTCAATTAGTAAGAAACATTGCTATAAGTCTATCAAACGTGAAATGAAAGGTTTACTAAAAGTTATCATATGTCATGGTATCTGACTGTGAGTATACAATAAGCACTCTTAAAAACCTTTTGCTCCATTAAATTATTCCACGAGAACTGGACGAAGTCGTTCAGATGATTCTCCACCGACAGCTGCATTAAGACTGACAAATAACCCTTGGACTGCGTATGGTTTCGTTGGCAAAGGTAATCACTCGCAGGCGTCATTAAACGACAACACAAAGAAATCCCTATCCTACCTAAACTGTGTTAACTTTATATACGAAGCGTTTTCGCATGTGATCCTTTGCAGTAAATGCATCAATGTACCTCTAATCATCGTCATTATTACTGTATGAAGTTACAAAACCCATAGATGGCAATTCCAATGGGAATTCAAGACTACTGCTTCGAATAGCAAGTCTCAATTCTGATATTATTATGTCTGTGTAACATTTCCCTCCGACGCGACCTTGGCATTCAGATTACCTACTAATTTACTTTGCGATGTATCTTCTTAAGCCATATAATTATATGAGTGTATCCCTATCTCATTCTGTACAGTTCTGCAGTCTTTAAACCGGCTATGGCTTTATATACGTTTAATACGGCTATATACAGGGCAAATGCACATGTACTGTTATTAAATACAGTCAGTTGTAAAGAACCATGTGTGTGTCAGGTATAGACAAATCATGTATGCAGATTATACTCTTAATATGTATTTAGAAGAGCATGCAGGTATACAGATAGCATAGGTACCTTTTGTTTAAATTCTGACATTTTCATACATAAGAAATATGTTGTTTATACATTAGTATAAAAATATTATTGGCACTTCTAGTCCATTAACTGCATAGTACAATGAGGTACGTTAAAGTACACATAATATTAGTTTGTGCTATTTAAGTACAGATTTTATTGCATTTCTTTATGCATGCCTATATACCTCGGAAGAGTTTATCCCATGATAAACAGTATGTTAAACATCTGTACTAATATTTTTATACGTCAGTACTCATTCGTATAAATCGTATATACACGTTAATCAGTTCTGTGTTGCTAATCGTAAATGTTAGAGGAATTTAAGGTTTATAATTAAAGGAATGTCGTCAACTTCGATTTATACACCTCATAAAGAAGGAGTTTTTAATCGTCCGATATTTATAGTAACTATAGCTGTTAGCAAGAAAGGTGCGACAATAATACAAGTAGTAATTGAGAGAATAAGTAGGAAAAAAGTAAAACTTCGGTTGCATTTATGCCGTGGCATTACTGAAGGGGAAAAAGAATCCAAAAAATATTCATGAAAATTCGGAGAGATTCATTAACTGGCGGATCGGGGTATTTTGCGCTAGCTGTTGAGTCAGTTATTCTAGTTGGTGGAAATTTATTTCGGTGCTAGGGTATCAGGAATCTAACCGGGTGAATTAAGTTCCTCAATTAATTTTTTTGTTAATAAGGTCGTGAATTACTTAAGATTACAAGGTTAACGAATGGAAATTAAGCTGTAAACTACGTTGAGCAGAATTCACTGATCCTGATAATCAGTATCATGTATTGGTTAAGTGTGAAAGGTTACAAGATGCAATTGACCGATTGACTCCATCTTCAAACTCAATAGATTGTGTAAGGTTTGAATCAATTATCTGAAACCGTTTTTGAGTAATCGTGCTTAAATACGGACAGATGTACATAGTACACAGAGACAGAGTGTTCTTATATAAACACCTTATGAAGCTTAACAAAAATAATATTTTAGTTTACTGTTTAGGTGCTCACCTTTTTTCATTTTGAAAATTGAACTTGATACAATGTGTACAGAAATAAGACATGTACACAGAAATGTTTAGAATAGCAAACAGTTTGACCTGACATCGCCACCAATCCTAGAGAGATGTGCATTCCTTATTCGTGTGCTGCACGTACTTACAGAAGTAACAATGTACAATAGCTTTGCTTTAAGCATGCTTTAAAATACATTTAAAGTGTGAGGCGAAAGATGTAAAGCCACCCGGAGAGTTGAGCATCGAGCGAGCGTGTTGTCACGCTACAAGCTTAGCATAGTTAATCAGTACAAGATTAGAAAAATGAAGGTAATAATAATAATATGATGTGTAATGTACCGTTGGTCAAAGTCGTTAAAAATTCATGAATCAAAAATGCATCCATGCATTTCAATAGTCCATTAGAATTTGCGTTAAATAAATTATCATTGAATTGTGATTGCGAGGAAGACGGTCGTCGTCAGAAATCATTTTGTAAATACTCGTCGTAATAATCTTAAATGAATAAATATATTTTGGTTAGGTATACAAAATAAGATGAAGATCCAATTTACTTTATAATTTACTCACCGACAAACCCAAAGTCTGTAATTAAATTCACTTTTTAGTTATGGAAGTTCCAGTAGCACCATATATAAAATGGAAGACTACACGATGTAAAAATCCACAAGTAAAGGCACTATTTATTTTACAATAGTTCTAAAAAAACTAATAAGTAGCTATAAGTATTAGTAAATGATCCTGAAAGGAGAAATCAATATCTATCCGATTTATTTGACCGTTTGTGTTTTTGCCAACTAATATTGCAACATAAATCATGAAGCTTGATTTCCACGTTATACTTAATTATTTACCTAAATACGTTTTTAGGGTCATCATTTATGGCCTTGTAGATGAACTCTTGTTGTTGTGTATGCCAAATGTCAAATATATTTGCATACTATTTATATTGTGAATAGCTATATAGAAATATTAGGTACTGTAAGATTAACCTAAACCTATGCACAATATGTAAATGTGTGAGTATCTATATACCTAATTATTGTTAAATTCGTCTCAAATGAAGCTGCACACTCCATACGCATTGTAATTGTAAATTGTAAGTATTATATAGGTATAGAGACAGGTAAATCGTATACACGTGGTGGTACCCCAAAGAAGTAGGTAGGTAGGAACGTAGGTAAATGATTTCATTAAATGCCTACAATTAGATACTATTTAGGTACTCTGATTAGGCAAGTCTTAATAGGTAGTATAGGCATCACATTATTGAACTTTGTGTACAATGAATGAATTCGTGTAGGTATTCTATTGCATTTACATATAAATTATATATACTTCTTCTGTAGGTATATATGGGCAATGTAATATAGTAATCGTCTAATCACCGTGTCACTTCCATGGGAGTAACTCCTTGTGTGACGTGTGTTGCAGCAATTTGTGTATGGAGAGGTCAGCCTATAAAATATAAAAATAGAATAACAATGAACGGTTTATGCATCTCTCTGGAGTCAATTGTCTGTGTCGCGGCTGCAATTCTTCTCTTACTGTTTGTCAAGTCGATGCTCGTACAGATATTATTTTATAAAAGTCTGGGCCAGAGTCACAAAGCATCTTCTTACCTTATCTCCTCCATTTCTTCTACAATATAAGATTTCAATCACTGCTATTATTATATTCTTATTATTATGGCGGTTTATCTGAGATGAATAACCACCACAGTGTTATTATAAGAAGAGAATATTATTAAGATGAGATTTTTATAATAATACAACAGAATGGTACTATTATACTATACATATAGTATAATAATAATGCTGATCTTACATTGAGCATCTAATAGTTTCATTCGTTTATATTTATTTCAATTTGTTATGACGGTGGTATGGCGGCGGAATGTCAAAGTGTTGTGATGTCGTGGTTGCTGCGGATCATTGATGTGTAGTTTTGACACAAAAGTGTACAGAGCGACTGTTGAAATAATGAATGGATTATTGCAGGCAGACACACAGGGGCAGGGCAAACGGCACGGTTTCAATGAAGCAAACGGAATAGGACACAGGTGGATTTTATTACAGCGCTATTAACCTTGTCTCTTGAATTTTATATTAGCTTTTAATTACATTCTCCACTCTATTGTAATCAGCATTTTAATTTCTAAAGTAGCAAAGATGAAAATAAAACCGCAAGACACCGACGCGCCCATTCACAGATGCAATTGCTCCTAAAATTATGTGCGTGCGTTAGCAGGATAATATTTAGTAAGCTGTGGACACAAGTCCATTATTAATTACATATCTGCAGGTAGGTTGATAGATTCAGGAAGTCATTTCGGATAATATGTGGAAGCAATTTAATCATAAGTATAAATAAGAGAATAAATTTAGCATACTTAAAAATATCCACCATACTGTTAAAAAATCAATCTTGAAACTTGTGAAAATATTTTGTAGGTATTAATTGTTCTTGTGCTTAACAAAAAATGTTATGCGTTTTCTTTGGGAAACTGCTGCTATTAAGTAGTAGTAATAAGACTGAAACATAACTTGACTCATATTAAACGGAAGCTGAACAGAATAAAATATTTAGAGAAATAAATAAAAAAATAAATAAAAGGTTTATTTTTTACAATCCGGTATAATAATTCAAATAAAACACTTATCATGGTTAAAATGATTTGATTATCTCAATTTAGCATTATTGTAGAAGGTGCAAAAATTTTAAGAATGAGTCTAAATTCTCCAGTGATGAGAAAAATATTTAGGCCGGCCTGCCAACTGTTGCGTTTCAAATGAAATAATATTACCTGGGAATTATTTTGACTGCGAGAATTTACGTAGAGAGCGTTTGCTATACTTTTGCGATTCAAACAATTCTTGAATTGAAAACAATGAAAGAATTACATTATAAAATATTAGCACGCAAAAATCTCACTTGTATATACATCTATGTATATGTAAATGATGGAAGCATGAAAAAATGCTGAGAGAGAGTGTGCATGAATTCACAAGACCGAGAACAACTGCACACGTACCTTTCCATACTAACTTAAAGCTAATTTACAGTACAGAGCTCGGAAATACCGAACGTAATGCTGCAAGACATGTTTACCTGAACTGACCAATACACATTATGCATCGACATAGTTTTTTTCTGTAAATCAAGTAAATCTAATGGCATGTATACAGGTAATGGTAATGATAATACTATTATATAAGTAAGTACGTATAGGTGTTGCAAATTTTATTTATCGGATCATCTATCATTTCACTCGTAACTTACTGTAGGTAATTAGCACCAACGTTCATAAGAATTGAGAAACATTTTTTATCAGTATTGTTCCAGGAGGGCAACGAAGAAATAGTATTAAGTTTAGTGCATAAATATTTTATTAGTTAAATTGTGGTTTTTAGATATGCATAGAGATAACTTGGCGGTTGCAATTAGTTGTAACATGTTTAAGTAGGTATGTCACTTCCATTAAAAAGTTGTCCAAATAATTGACAATTTAAATCGTAAGAAATGTACGCTAATCCTTATAATCAGCATATAGACCCTTGTGGTAGTGCATATGCAGTATTATATTAGATTTGGGAATATACTTATTACATTGTTTATAAACTTTTACTACAACATAATATGTTTCCAAGTTATTCCATACAATTTTTTATGTGGAAATCATTGAAATTCCCTTGTAATGCAAATTCGGTTTAGATAGAATATAATATGGATACACTTATTATGACGCAGTTATATAGAAGAAATGCAAAAATATGCATTATACATTATACATTGCACCTGCACATGACAAATCCGTTTGTTTTATTCATTTCCTTCATTCCAAGTAAAGAAAAAAATAGTTCGGCAGAAAACGGTTTTCGTCTTCAATGTACCTTTGCAATATTTCTTTGGAATAACAAGACAAGTTAAAAACAAGCCCATTAAATTTCATTGACAGAAGTGAAAAAACTGTAGAATACATATATGCTCGTGTATTGCTTTGTAAAATCATGTAGGTTGAAGGTAAATAACGTTAGATTTTCAATTAACAGCAAATTTTTACTTATATTGGTATTCACTGAGCCATATATATCTCTATGTGATTGAATTCTTATTATTTGATGCAATAATTGATATAACGACTAGTCGTTTATGAAATGGCAAATATAAACAACATTTTATCGCCAGCTGCAGAATAATCCGTTTGTAAGAATTGTTTTGATTCTCTAATTACTAATTTAATTGTAAGGGGAATCAGAAGCTTCATCATCACTTGGCAAGGAATAGTCCAATTCTTGCAGCTAATCGAATAGAGCAGTGTGATATTGTCTTGTGGTTCTTGTTTGCGTTTGGCAACGGAATTGGCTGTAATAAACACTTGACACTCTGCACAAATGAGTAATGAAAGATTGACGGTCTGTCCAGAGTACTTTACTAACACGTGCAAGTACATATACTACATACCAACAATTAATTTCTCTCTATACACACAAGTACATGTAACCAATCTGAGATAGTACCTTGCGTTGCCCATTATTTCCATAACCAAATACTAGAAGCAATAAAACAGCAATGCAAGCATTATTATTACTCTTTCATGGTACAAGAGGCGGATTACTGTATTATGACTCTTACTAAAACAAAATAGGCAACCACACTGAAATATTATAGGTACCTGCAAAATAAATATCGTCTGCATCATTATATTCCATTGTAAATAACTACCTATGTATAAAGTGTACATATAAATACAAACGAATGAATAAACCTATAGGTCTGTACATAAACCACAGCTTTGTTCGCCAGCTAATTTTGCTCGTTGTAATAACTATTGAATGTGTCTTCTGATTTTGTCAAACGACTGATTTAATTAATCCTATCTTTGAATCCATTGCTTTTTAACCGTTTTTGGACATCCTATACCCCTCTTGTAATAAATTACCTTGGATGGAAGGTGTCCCAAGCTTCATTTTCATAGAAACCTCTGCTAAAAAATATTTTAATTCACGTTTTCTTGCATTATTTGTCCATTATATACAGGCGAAGAAAGTTAGCTGCCGACGAGAAGTACGGTTGTGGGATGTGATAGTAGAAAATAGAATAAATAGTATGCAAAATTATTCTCGGAGTTGTGAAGACTGTATGAAGGGTTGTGCCAATATCTGTGGCAATGGTAACTATTGCAGAGAAACGTCTTGTTGACAGAAGCAGGGGCTTTTGTAGTGTTTTCTAGTGGAGTTGCGTTTAAAGTGTTGGATGAGGAGTCGTTTTAGTAGTTTCTTTCTTTATGGGCGAGCAATGAGAAGAACACATACATAGAAACGGAGAAGTCTTAACTCGCAATCATCAACCATTCAGTTACAACTTACAACAACTCCAACTCGTCAGTTTTGACTCTGTTCATATTTCAATTCTGTGTGCTGCTTAAGTGTGCGAAGAGTGGTCGGGTTAGGTCGTCCTCGTCCTTAAGCGTTCTTCATGTTCTTTACGACTACGACTGTTGCTGCTGCTGCTATTTTACGTTGCATGTGTGAGTGTTATATATGTTGTCGGCTTGGTAATCCAGTATTACTTGAAAGTTGACTGTTATGTTGGCTGGACTCTGTTTTATTTGTAATTATTCTTTAGCAGAAAGTTACTTTAGGTTAAGTGAGAGAGGTTGCACGAAGAGTGGTGTTTGTTGGTCGATTTGGGTTGATGGTTGATGGTGGTTATACCAACCTTCCTGGAGAGACCGCATTCAAATCGTCTAACCAAACAAACGATAACTTATATCACAGTGCTACAATTTTTGTACATTCATCATCCACCTTAACACAGGGACACTACTTCTTGTCATCAGGGACTCAGTAGCTGGACAACTCATTTAATTCACAACACATCAAATCATTACCGGAAATTTATCATCGTTCTGTATGCGGACCATTTTTAGACTGTGTGCTGATAAAGGGCGTCTTCTTTTCATTTCCAAGTGTCAAGAAGTCTGTACGCTTCTTTGTACGTATTTAGTACCTGCCTGAAGAAGAGAGTGAGAGCTTCAGAGGTATATATAAGGATTTTGGTAAGGAAACTTGTCTCAACTTCCCCGTTCGTCGCTCGTTCAGGCTTTGTAATTAGTGTTTCGAAAATGCCTGGAAACAATTAGTACTTGGTTTCCTACACATGCAGAACTAAAAGCTACTTATATTGTAAAACTTTTTGGAATTTTGAATACGTTTGTTCTTAAGATCATAAGTACATGGAAATAGTACAGTGCAACAAGTGTATACGATTCATATTTGTGGCTGAAGGATTTGAGTTTCATTTTCAAGGTAAGATTTCATGTTTAAGATTTTGTATAAAAGTTTTAAAGTAGTTTGAAATACTTTTGCCTGATCCAGTGTCAAGATCGAGACAAATTCAAATTTCTCAGGCTAGTATAGTTTCATAAGAATGAAGCACACGCGATTGTATTTCCATATCATTAGTTTCTCTTACGTAGAAATGCGCCAGACTCAATTGTCAGCGATTTAAGTCACGAAGGATTTTTTCAGCAAAGTGTGTGTAAAATATTTAGGATTTTCTTGGTACTTGCTACTGAAAGAAGAAGGCTCCTTATGAATTTCGGATTAAATATAATTTTGGAGCACATGCAAATAGTTAGCTGTTCTGTAACGCTGCATTGGCAATTGTCAGTGTATCATTTAATGTTCGTGCTAGAATGGCATTGTTTCTAAAGTTAAGATATTTTTGGTGCCCTTGGAAGGGTTTGCTTTGATTTTCATTCAATGTGACCTTCTCAGAGTAAATGGTAATTGTCATACACACTTACCTGCCTCTTACCTTTATAGGGTCGTTAGGTTATACGATATTTGTATTTGTATAATAATATCAATTACATTAACGTCCCTCTATGTATGATTTATTTTCAGCATGGGAATAACTATTTCACTGTTTATTGGATTCTGCATTATTTTTATTTGCGTATGGGTACTTGCTTTAATGATTCATATTACAATAAATCTTGTTCGCAGATGATTGCTTTCATATCCACATGTCTATAATAATATACAAGACGAAAATAATTGCACTAATGCGTAATTCACACACACCTGAGCTGAATTGTGTGAATCCATTGAACAAAAGTACATTGAAACACACATTGATGAATATACAATTGAAATACACGCTAGAACAGTTAAACCGTCCATTAAGCAATTCTCCTAGTGCCATCAGAAGATGAATCAGTACAGTACATTTAGGTAGGCCTTTAAAAATGCAATATATGAGTATTGAGCCATGCAAATGAACTTGAACAAAGTTAAGATTATGACAAGAGGTTGGATTCATCAATTTTTTATTGTCGCCTTAAAGTTTTTACGAGTTTCCACGTTTATGCCCACTGAATATAGTTTCTCCCATTCATATTTTATTATTTAGTTTACTAGAATAATATTCTTAGTCACTGAACCACCTTTACGATTCAAAGATTATTTCAGTTATCGCATTTCAAGAATTCTTTATTCCATTTTATTATGTGATTGCCATTACTGATTTCTATTGAAATTTTAAAAATGCAGATAAATTACTAATAGAAATAGCGGTAATCTCTTCTACTAATTTTTCTCCATATATCTCACAGTTGGCATCCATTCAAAACTTGAAATGTACCAGATAAAATATTTTCAATTACCAAGATAAAGGTTTAGTTTATTGTTTTTGTAAGGCAAGCCTCATTGGATTGTTTTCTAAAGAATGAGTTTTTCATGTTGATATAAATGATCAATTCGTTTGTACCACAAGACGTGTGCAGATGACTTCAACCTGGGTTTATTTGAAATTGTAAATTTTGCAATTAGTTTTATGTTCATGGTTGATTTCACAAACCGTATTTTTCATAGGTTTGCAATAAACGTATTTATGATGTAATATATGGATGGTTGCTGGGATGTGATGTACTTTGTGTGCCATGAAACGAATAGTATTATGACTCAATTAATGAATATGATAAAATATGATTGTATATACTATATGATGATAGCTAGTAGAATATATTCAGCCTGGGAGTTTTGCATTGTGTGTATAAGTATGAACGACTATGTGGGCAGGTTTTATTTTGCGTCATTCTGGCATAATATAATGAGTAGTTAGTTTTTCATTCGTGTACTCACTCGTTCAAAGTCAAAGCAGAAAAACTCTGACTAGGTTTCTGTAATACATGAAAGCTATAATATGCATTCTGGAAACAAAAACGAGAGTGTACAGTGTAGCAGACATGGAGACAGACATGCATACCTTATTCTCCTTATATTTATATACAGATATTATATGCATCGCAATATAAATATTATAAACTCAAGTATGAACACTAACCATAAGTCTAGTTAAAACTAAGTAAGTATATAGAGTGATGTGAAAAAAACGTCTTTCAAAGTCAAAGTCAGTCAGTTAAAGTCACACACATGATTCTGATGGCGATGATGGGAAAAATCTGTATTTAACTTAACATAATTTATTTCCATAACAAGCGGAAAAAAACGAAGAAATACCGCAGCGCATAGTCCCCATTAAAATAATCTCGCAAAGTTAAAACCAGAAAAATCTTCTCAGTGCACCAAATAATCCTCCAAATTTCCAATCTCAGAAAATATATCATTTAGTCATAATTGGAACACAGTTTCCAATGTACAGCGTAATTAGGCTCGAAATGTACTTGCATGAGTATAGCCAGTAACAAATATTGGATAACTGGTAATATTTTCCGTGACTAAGTGTTTTCTTATAGTTAAGGTGAAAGGTTTATAGAAGATGATGTTAATTAGACAAGAAAGGCGCCCGGTGAGACTGGAACAGAAATTAATTTACACGGACGGAACCCAATGAAGGGTTTATTATCCCTGCTGTATTATAATCAAATCTGGTAGAATTCTCGCACCACGCCAAAATGCCAGCTGCACTTTCATACTCCGCTCCCGCACATCTGAATGAATCAATTTAATTGTAACCAAATGCCGATAATTAACTGGAAACAAAGCAAATACGCTCATCATCATCATCCTACAAAGAACTTAAACTCATTTTATTCTTATTTGCCTTTACGTACTGTGCGTAAGCCATACAGACATTCCTACACAGGCAGATGTGTTTAAGGTCTGCCTGACGCGTAGACCTTACCTTTAGCGTTTGCTTTTGTTTTGTGATTGAAGTTCGGACAAAGCAGAAGTAGTTGAACAGATAAGGTATAATATAGTCATGTTTCTAAGTATGTAGTCTGTTTCTTGAGCTCAAACACGCACGGGCTCAATTTTTTCTACGAGACACTTCTTATACTTCTCCCAACAATAATAACTAGGTAATAGCACTTTGCAAACTCAACTGCATTATTCAATTTAATTGAACAATAGACTCAGTATCTCTTTCCAGATAAATTAAAGTAACAATGAAAACCTTCTGTTGAAAGTACTCTATGAAATTATTAATAATACACAGAGATATGTACCATCATGTACATAATATAACAAAAAATAATATTATTATTATCTGCAACTTATATATTATACTTCTTCTCCTCTATGAATCTGCACACATCTCCTTCGCATAGCAATTTACCTGATGAGACAAAAGTGTGTTAAATATGTGAACTTCTTTTTAAACATTGTATTGCATTAGAAACATTTTCAGCATGAAACAACACGAGAGATAGGGATTTGGATCTGTTGCAGTTCCATGATACTTCTATAGGAGCTCTCCATACAATAATAGTGACGGATATGCAATTTTCGCAAGAAAATCTCATTCTACCTGTATACATGAGATTACTGTGTCTGTGAACACACCACATACCTGTGAGTTGTGGGAGAGATATATAATTTTGTACAGGAGTCTACCACATCCTTTGTACATTGACGATGCTCTTCTGACTGAGATAGTTTTAGCTTTACTTAAAGTAAAAATCCTATTTATTTAGCAACATTCTACTGGTACATAGAGGCTAGGACTTAATTAAACGCTGTGGTGATGCAACGCAAGAGATATAGATGCATGCGAATAATTACATTACAAATGTGGAGTGGGTATGGACAGGGAACAAGAGATACCTATGTACATGGTTACTGGTTACCACCAGAGCTCTGTGTCCAGAGACAACGGCAACAGCCATGCATGGTATTATAACTTGTGTATGTAATGCAGAAGCATGGAAGGAGTTGTTAGATGTTCAACGAGATAGTATGTGTATTGTAATGCATGTAGTGGCTGGAGTTTGACTGACTGATGAGTAAGTCGGAATAAGAAAAGTTTTGTTTGCGTGCAGATTTTTTTAGGATTCCCTTCTCATAATATTCCCTACACGAATCAAACTAACTCGAAGGAGTAGATAGGTTAGGAGTAGCAAAGCCACATCAACTAGCAAATCCTCAATGATAATCCACGACATGCTTAAACCAAAGCTACTTCAAATTATAATTGCTCTTTTTTCAAACTGGAGACGGAGGGACAGACAGGCGGTATACCTGCATGGCAAAATGTATAATCAGAGCGCTTTTTTAATTTCTCACTAACTAGTACTCCGGCTAACTAATAGCAAATAGAATGTCGGTGAAAATAATCTTGCAGTTTACCGATCGAGTAGAACTTTTGTTTGCAGTGTAAAAAAAATTATACAATGAAATTCGGGATTTGAGAAATTCGCATTCATATTCACACATTTTTCTGGTAAATGTACTTTTACTTTAAATTATGATAGTAAGGTTTTATTAACATTTACTGTCTTTTTTATGGAATGGCCTTACTAAATTACTTTGTTTAATAAAGTGGCAAATTCTGCATATGGAAATGGGTTGAAAAATTTTCAAAAGTATTTCTGAACAACATGATGCAATATTTTATGTTCTCTTCAGCTGCTTGTGATTTTAAAAAATCCCAAGGGAAATTGATGCGACATATCGGGAAACTGCTGAATTTACAGGGAACCTATGGGCGAAGAAGGGTTGCCTCCATTTTAAATTATTTCTTGGAATTTTTAAACTAACAAGTATTTTAGTATTGCTCTTTGGCTAAATCACTATGAAAGTAAAAGACATGATAAATGAAGC
Source organism: Pogonognathellus flavescens (assembly GCA_019776165.1). Lineage (NCBI taxonomy): Eukaryota > Metazoa > Arthropoda > Collembola > Entomobryomorpha > Tomoceridae > Pogonognathellus > Pogonognathellus flavescens. Next base: position 80,132 of record JABASD010000199.1, read on the forward strand.
TTTAAAAAATATTTGTAATTGCGTGGAACACATTATGAAACTAAGGGCATTAACAACAATGAGACCCATGGAACGAGCACTCATGCATCTGCAGAGAATGGGTTGAATTGCATTGGGCTATAAGAAGGTCTAGAATTAATTGTTTCGGCGGTTTTTAATGCAATGGTACTAGGTAGTTATTTATTGTTGCCTTAACCTGGCATCGCGGTATCCTGTGCACAAAGTTGGTAGAGTAAGGTGAACCGGCTTCTTGATTTGCGTGAGAATTTTTTCTTTCGTTTCTGTTCGTAGCTCCACGAATAGCACTGTGAAATCACCGCCTATGTATTTTGTGACATAATTTTATATTCCAAACTTGGCGAATAGAATTTAGCATTTTGGTTTGCTTTTCGTAGGATGAACTACTTTTAATACCAATACCCTGCTTCGTTTGGTTTTACGCCAAGATAATTTATTTCACCTTTGATTACCGGTTTTTTATTCATCTGAATTCATGTATATGGATTTCATATCTGGAATTTTATTGCATCGCATTGCGTCATAATTTTAACATTCTACTTGCATTCTGAAATGCACGGTGGCTACTTACTATCAGAAAATCTGATAGTAACCACTGTGCACTTTTAATTCTCCGTGGGTATTCTACTATCAAAAACATTAAATTTAATACACAACTTACGCAAAAGCATGTAAAATATTAAAAAGTAGCATTACAGATCTGACATGAGATATTGTTTTATGCAATGTAGGTTATTATTATAATTTATCGTTCTCATTAATCGTGTAAGTATACATTAATAATTTTTTGAAAAAAATCATACAATGTGTATACTGAAAGTAAAAATTGGTAGAGTAACTTTATATTTAATTTACCCACCTTGATTTAATTTTATAGCAATACAATGAATTGTTAACGCATCAAAGTCTGGAAAAGTAAGGAAGTTCATCGTGAAGATTATTTCATGAGTATATAGTGTCTGTATAATAGAAGTATGCACCTCATCACCTAAAATGGCTTGGACACCTTGCCGAGGGCTTGTGGGTTTTTAGATAGACAAATGAAGAAATGTGTTACAGAAACGATAATAACGAAGTTACTTAGAAAAACAACATTACAATTACAACTTGCAATATCACAAGTTTATAATATAAAACTTAGAGATAATTTGTAATGCAAAGTCAAGTTTTCTTTGCTCTGCCTTGTCCAAAGGTCTTGGATGACTAGGGCACTTAAGAAATTTAAAGCTATTATATGCATACACAAAATTATAAAAGCTAATAGTATTTTTTTGCTTCTGAAAATGAGAGAAATTCTACAGTTGAGTGCAAAAGAATTTGAGTGGTGCAGCGTGTAAGATCCCATGGATATTATATGCGATGAATTACAGTACAGCAATAAAGTGCGCAACAGAAAATGCTCATAATCATAATTCTGGTGATTTATAGTGAGAGAATAGTTCTGGTGTGTGTAGTGCAGTAATATTGTGAAGATATATAGAGCTGGGTAGAATTACGTTCTCGTTTTTCTATGGTAGTGGTGGTTTGCTCGTCCAGAGAACTAACAATAAGTAAAGTTGAGAGAGAGAGAGAGAGAGCTGATGTGAGTTAGTTGTACACGCCATTATAGATTAAAATATTCTGCACATTTTCTACCTGGAATGACTTAGAGACTACAACACTACTCGACTAGAGAGACTCACACTTAAGAACACGCTATACGAAATTTCTGCATTTTATCTGTCAAGGCCAGTGTACAAAATAATTCCAATCCATCCATCTTCCATTGCTATTCCACACACGTGAAGAGACTTTGCTCATAGTTGTCTTTTGAGAGTAGAAGTTGACCTGAACTAACAATAAGTAATTGTGAGTGAGTATCAGATGTGAATTTGATATGTGGTCTGGCCTTTATGCCGTAGCTTCGAATCCTCACAAAAGAATCGTCTACCTGTCTGTCATGTTCCAGTATGTTTTTCTCGTCATTTCGTTGTCATATCATTTACTGATGTGTGTGCATCTAATGGCAGATAATCATACAGTGTCACTATAATATTGCTCAATATCTCCAAGTGTGTATTTTATTATTATCTTACAAGGTTCATCTTACAGGCCAGACAGGTGCTCTTTGGCTTCACTTTACATCACATGTCACTTATTGTAATATTCACAGTGTATATGCTGTAACACACATCTTTCTGCCTTCTGGGGATTTAAATACACACTCTTGCTTTCTTGCTTATCCTCGTATAATATTATTATATATAAACCATTCTTTTCTCAAAATATATTTTCATACCAAAAGGCACTCTCAACAGTTTCTCCATTCTTTAACAAGAAACCTTTTTGAGATCTTTATACCTCCCTTTCTGTATAATGTTGTACAATAAAATCATGTTACATATCAAAAAGTGACCTCTCTGGCACTTCACAGATCAATGAAATTGTAGTCGAACCTTAAATTAGAATCCATTAAAAATGTTAATCTTTTTCATGTTTACCTTATAAGCGTATATAACCATTTCGTCTCTCAATATCCCGATGAGTTTGTAATTAGTAGTAATACCTCGCCATTTCTTAATTAAATGTACGATTCTTTTCCCGATACTACAAATTATACTCATGCAGAAATAGCATAATATAGTAAGTATAGACATACTACTATATTTGCTTTCAGATTATGAAATACTTGCTTAAATGCTAAAAGCAGTTTATAAGTAATATGACATTGTAATATTGAGATGAACTTCAGGTCTCTCTACCAGTGTAGCTATAGAGATTTTTAGATAATAAAAATGAAAGAGGTATGGAACAACAAGAGAATAAAACTTCTACTGCCATAATCACATTGCAGAAATATAAATGGAGAGATTGAGACAAAGCCATTTCAAATTTTATGCCGAATAATGGTTTGGTTTGATATAACATGATAAGTTCAATGTTGTGCATGCAATAAAGACGTAGGTATATGTAAAGAAGAATAAAAATTGCTTCAAATTGTCATAAAACACCTACTACTGATTGTTAGTTGATTGCGTAATATTTGATGATGATTATATTGCAATGGTGATGCAAGGTGTAGGAACGGAAGAATGAAGTACACGTGTATATAACCTGTGTGCAGTAAAAAATAGCAATCAAGTAATAAAAGTGTGTGCTCCAAAACAATAATATCAATAAACAACGACAGTAAAGTAATTTCAGGCAAAATGATGTATAAACATAAATAAGTACACGTTACATAGACACACTGGGTCTTTATCATTTGTAAATACACACAAAGCGGCGGTGGTGATGTATTCCCAACAGAATATTGTACATTCATCATGGCATGGCATCACATCCACTTTCAAAGATAAACGGTAGTAGGAAATGGACTGAAACTTTGTGATGGAGCCGCTAGCACACCATAACAATAATACTTACCTAATATTATACTTTAGATTTACGATATAATATACCCAATACCTTTACTGACTGAAAACAAAGACCATGTAAACAATCAGAGCAAATTCAATTGAATCATTCAAAATAAATCTGTGTGCAAATAAATTGATGAATCAAAAACAGGAATGCGAATGACAGCAAATAATGAATGCCCTAATGGTAATAAATAACGTAATGTGCATTTTACAGAATAATAATAATATGCGTTACATAACTAGCTCTGGAATGACAGATTCATCAACCAGGTTTATTTTTGTCTATTCGGGAGATCGTAGTATTTATGTAAGTAGTTAGTTATTTTGCAAAACATCAGCAATTTAGTATTTAACCCTGCGAGAATAATTGCTCCATTAGTTGTACACAAAAACTATTATTTACAAACTTTACAACAAGAGTAATATTATTTGTTTTAGGCATTTATGCTGCAAAATAAAATTGACTGCCATAAATTCGCACAATTTAGCAAAGGTAACTAACTCTGTAACCATTTTGCTAGTTAGTTACAAAGATTTTACAACGTTATAGTAATAATAATTAATGAGTCTCGTATAGAATACTCGAACACGTTCTTATGTCCAGTCCTAGTCAAATATCACAATTCCACTCTCATCAATCTCATGATTAGTATTTGGTTGGATGGATATTTTTTCGCCAGTTTCTATGAGTCGCGTAAAAAAGTAATGTTCAGCAATATTATGTTCACCTTCAGAGTTTGTGTACTTGCATTGGTTTACCTATAGGTCTTGTCTTTGTGCATGTTTTGCAAGTTTGGTTTTGGTCAGTATGACTGATACAGCTTTGTAATATTATTATGCTTCATTGGTCTTCATACATCACATAGTACATATCATAATGAGTAATAGTAATACACGGTGAGAATATGGAATAATGTATGTGTGTGTGTAAACTTGCCCTTGCAACCTTTACCTTGCATTACATTGTATGTGTCTCTGTCTACAAGTTTCTTCGTTTTCTATATCGAAAGGATTATTAGAACAATGTTGCTTTATAAATTACAGTAAGACAATATACACGTGTATTATGTCATAATACAATTACAAAGATATAGAGTACACAACATGCAGGTAGTGAAGTTTACGTATACCTCCTTGGCATATGAATGTAAAATGTAACTGAGAATAAAGGATGAAGACAAGACAAAGTCAAATGCATTCGTTTATCACTTAGGACTATTATATTATGAAAATACCATTCATTCAGTCGCGAATCTAACGAATTCCTTGATCCAATAATGTATCAGTGTATGAAAGTGAAGTATCAAATTCCCACTATATAATAATGTACATGTACCTATGTAGTCGCGGCTTATATATATTAGACCTCTACTATATACGAGATTTATTACAGTACAGATATTATGATGTACACTGTACATGCACTGACTTATTACATTGATGTTCTTTATGACAAGTAAATAAAAAGTATTATCCAGAATTGAGATATCTCTGTGTACACTACGCACCGTGTGTATGTATAGTCCGTTCAGAATGCAATATACAAACAAAACACACCATTTGCATGTGTGCAGCCGGCAAGGGGTATCTAAGTTGCTATTACTCTTTGTGCATCACTTACCTACTACTCCTTACACGATTTTAAAGATCTCTCTCTCTGTCTCTGTCTAAACAGTCGAGAATGCACACGCACGCAATTGGCAATCCACTGCTGCAAACTTTGAAGTCTCATTCTCAACTCTCATGATGCTTTTATTTGCAAACGAGATTTGCAACCAGAAACAGTCTGTACTCGTCCAGTCTTTGTTAGAATCATTTTGCTGTACTTCTGTGTGCTTTAGTGTAGTCGTAATACATTAATATACATGTAGGCTGCAGATGCAAACAGAAATAATAATGGACAGTTCTCGTTATTTTACTCAGGCTACTTGTACTCAGGCTATTATTGTGTCGTTTCGTTTTTAGTCACGAAAGGTATATACTGATAGACACCTCTGATAGACGCCAGACTCACTGTGTGTAATTACCAAATTGGCATTGAAAAAATTAAACAATTCAATTTTATTTTAAGTTTGTGCAGTCAATTGTTGTTCTGAGACCCACCTGCAGTTTACTGTTGATTTGTTGCTGGTATAGTGCCATCAGAGTTACCTTTCAGCTTGCACCAGGCAAAACTTCAATGAAGATGAGATGAGACTATGCTGCTATTTGCAGTTAGACAGGAAATAATATCTCAAGTGTGTTTGTAGTTCGGTAATGTGTTTCTAAGGCAAATGTAGGTAGTTCCAGTGTGTTCGCTAATTAATAACAGTTGTTTAATTAACGTTGTTGCGGATCAAAGGAAAAGTGAAACGTACAGTATTATTACAAACTTGTTTTAGTTGGGAAAGTATTATTGTGTCTGTTGTGGTATTAGCATCTCTATGTTGTCAGTCAAGACATGTCTAGTATATATTATGAGATGAGAATGTGTAATTAATTTAGTATAATCAGTTCGTACTACCAATGCAGTGCTCTGAAAATGTTTCGTTGTAATAATATATACGCTACCGGATAGTAGAAGTTTATCCGTGAAATAATATTGTGAATTGATATTGATGTGCATTGCCATATTAATGTGGGTGTTTCTTTGTTGACTAACTTTTTGTTTCCATTCTCATTTTAGTTAATGTATTCATTAACTAGTTTCATCGATTCTGCTTTACACAGTGCTTTTTATGGTAAAATATTGTATGCACGATTTTAAATTGTCAGTTCACTGGTCAGAGTCGTGTAATTGTAAGTAAACTTTGGGGCATTAACAAAAACTACATTGACTTGGATTTTTCATATGAGGTGAGTCAAAAAATCAATATTTAAAGTAGCAAATGAAACTTTACTGCGTCGATTGCGGTTTTTCACTGTGTTGTGTATTACTAGTGACAGATAATTGTTGATCATTTATAAAATTTATTTTTAGAATACACACACTGCAGAATTATGCATACCTATGTAATAGTATATAGGTGCCTATGTATAAAGCGTCCCATTAAAATATATCAGTATATTTAAAATCTAAATGCAGGTTTGTAAGTTAGGATTGGGGAATATTGAGATGGGATTAGACTAATGAATATAATTAGTCATTATCTGTAATATCCCTTCATATAAAACAAATAGACAAATGTGAAATAGACAAAGTATTAAAACTGTGTGGGTAAATGATTACATTTGTATTACATATTTAACAATGAGTTGGTAATAACTCTCAATATCATTATATATATATTTACTCCATCCGTTAATCTTTATTAAGTGTTTGCAAATATCATTACTGTGAAAATCTGCTTTGCACTGGTCACTGTAAATGTTTCTAATGTCATTTCCTCATTTACTTTGTTGCTGAACAGTATTAATTTCGTACTATTTTAAAAGTCTCAACGTTGGAAGAATTGTTTTTCAATTGGAAACCCTAACGTTGATTTTACAAACAGTGAGTAGGATTTTTGAAAGAAAATGTATTGCTTGTCTCGTTCATACAGCAAAAAGTATCGTGAAAAGAAATGTAGAAGTACAATTAATTAATTTTGTATAAAGGACTATTAGTGATAGCTGCAAGCATAGGTTTAGCTAGAGTTCAATGTCTCATATTTACGTAATTACCAATTACCGAAGCAATAATTTACAAAAACAAAACCTATCTGTGTTAGTGTAGCGTAAATGACGATTGAGGCTTATTGCACTCTCATTGGATTTGACAGAGCTGTATAGGCACAGCCATCACTAATAGGAGAATCCCTTCCATTTAATTGCAATTAACTGATTGCTATTCAATGTGCGTCAAAAAGTATTCACATTTAGTCCAGCAGTGGAAAGCAAGTGGATTCGTCTCATTTCACATTTCCTTGCTTCCATTCTTGTATCGTAGCATTCATTCAGATTGTGATTTGATAACTATGTTTGAACAACAAAACTATTAAGTAGTATTGATTGTAAGATTGTAATTCCTGTGCAGTATTGTGTGTGTGTGTGTTTCCAGTTGATTTTCGTAGACCGTATATAATATTGCAAGTTTGTGAGTTAAGGATTTACAGATAATAGTCTTACGCTTACGACCAATTTCTGTGTGTAATTAAGTGGTTAAGCTTTGTTCTATGCAATGATGAGGCAATCAGAGACAAAGTTAAATGACCCCACACAACCACGTCAATTCATCTGACAATCTAAACGTTGCTGGTGCTTGTAAGTAGACATTCCATTTAGCATTGGCATATACGACCTCTCTCTCTGATTCACACTCATTATGTTACAGAAGAGACAAATTTCTTGTAAATTGCGAGTGATTTCTTGATACTGTGTAATTATTAGATGTATACGCACACGTAATCTCTTCTGCTCAAAAGTCCACCATTCTTTGCTCACCAAAAGTACCATTCGGTTTATATATCTCTTACCCTGTGGTCACAGTGTGTTAGTCGTATTCTATAATCTTGATTATGTGGAAGTGAGTGTGAGGTCCTCTCTTTGTGACTCAAAATTCCTCAGCAGCTTCATCTTTTACGGAATTTCACTTATTCCTTAAATGTGGATACATTGACAACTATATACGCTAATAACAAAAGGGTAAATATCATCACAATCAAAAATTCCTAACATTAATATTACTAAACATAAGAAATAAGCTTGTCATAAGGTTTTTCAATTCTGTCGACTATTTTCATGTCTGAACTTTATTATCTATTACATTTGATAGTGTTTTAGATTACTGGAGTATTATGCATTCTTACGGTGTTATATTGGAAATTATTATAATAGATTAGAAAATCTTTACCTAATAAGAGTTTCATTTAAATTGTGACTGTACGTAAACGAACATATAATACATAAGTGGGTGGAACCTATTGCAAATGATGGATGAGTTTTAGTAATAGTTTCGGCAATGTGGCTCTACCTCTATTATTTCCATGTAATAAGGTTATTTTATTACAACAAATCAATTCTCAGTACATTTTTATTATGCCTGTTATAGAAATGAAAAATGAATTTCAATAAAATAGAAAAAGGCAAAATTAAAATTCATTAGATGAATCAATCAATGTGAAACCTCCTTCAACGTTCTGAGTTATAAATGACAATTAAAAGATTCACATTCAAAACCAAATAATACCAAATAATTCTAATTCAACTACAATGGTTCCCGAAACCAGCTTACAATTAGCTAAAGAATTCCAGCATACAAAGAAGTTTTAATTTCAATTTTGTACAATAGATGGTGAATTAATTGGCCGACAGGTTGTATCATTGCTGTCAAGCTCAACTTTGAGTAACGCTCAACATGTAGTAGTACATGTATTAACTATTAAGGTAGCTCCATGAGTGTACTTTCTACGTATACTTCAGAGAACGATTATTTTTGAAAATAGGTGTGATGATTTACTTTTCATGAACTTAGTTGAGCAGAATTGAAGTAGACAAAAGACTAGAATATAGACAAGACGAGAACTGTTTGAAAAAAGCATAGAAATGGCTGTAACACGATAGGAAACCTGAGGTCAAATAAAAATCAATTTAAAATAAATGGGAATTTATTTATGTACCTATAGACGTGCATGTAAATGTACGCTTGGATTGAGATAGGAGGATACTACGTATCTACCAGCAGAGTTGGGAAAACTCCCTGGTTTCATTTCATGTTCATAAGAACAGACTCATAGGAAAGCCTGACCAAAGAAAAGCAAACGAAACCATAAAGCATTTGTGGTCATAACCATTTCCTCAAAACTAGACTGCACTGACTTCACTTCAGTCAGGCCATTAAACATGAATTTATCAGTTAGTCAGTTTAAGTAGGTGTGTCCACAACATACCTATTTAGATATACTTTCAGCCTGTACATTAACTCGTATAATGTGTGGACGCTCCTATAATGCATAGTCATACCTACTAATTTCTCATAACTTTGTTACTCTCTAGAATAATCTTATCAGAATTGTCGAGCTATTAGATGGCATTTGTAAGTACAGTACCTTATACACTTCAAATAATAACTACACTAGCTGTACCCACATTGACAAACCTCTTACCAATAGAATCATATTCTAATTTCTTTTCAAGTAGAATTTATACTACAGTTGTATTAATAATATTATAGGTAGGTAAAACGCACAGCGGAGGTACGCTCATTATAATTTAACAGAAAAGATATCTAAAACATATTATAAGTAGACATGCATCGTAAAAAGCAGTATGTTGCTTGATTAGACTGTGCTGGCGTAATTCTTGGCAGTGTCAAGTTTTTCTCCGCTTTAAAAGGCATAATTTCCCAATTAGGAAATGGATATTGAAAAAAGGGAGAAAATGAAATAATGAGTAGGGTAATAGAATTATTGATTCAAACAAAAATGTTATAGGTCATATTTTGCCCTCTGGAGACCTTTTTATATTTTTGCATTCTCAGATTTTCTGGCCTCAACAGAAACGGTCGAAACTTTTCGTTAGAAACTTTGAAATATTGAATCTTAATTCCTATAGAACCTCTCATGAGAAAATACTTATGAATGACCATCTCTTTTCGGATTTTCAATTGACTCTGTATGAAAATAGTGTAATAAGAGTCAATAATTGTTAATAGGTCTAGTCTTTTCATGTACAACCATATCAGTAGCATAAAGATTCGTGTATATCGTAGTACAGATACAAATTGGGACGAAGGGAGGCAGTCGCGTGCTTAACTAACGCCAAACCACATATTGCTGCTACCGAAAATTTGCAAAATATTTCTTTCACTTCGTTTCTTATAAATGAGTTTATATTTCTATTGTTCAGTTTTGTAAATATGGCACAAAAACAGAAAAATATATTAGTAATAGTAATAAAATATATTACACATTGCACCAAATTACCAAGGTAAAAATTAATCATTGAAATATGGTTTTCTCGTTTTAATAAAGTGTCACCGCTACTGCCTTCGAGTATTTCTAATTTGCATGAGATACTAATAATGGTAATATATTGAGAGAGCACATCGCAAAATCATCATATTATCTCATCTTGAGTCCAGTATTTGCCAAGATTTATAGGAATTTTATATTTATTATTTTATTTGATGCATTAATCGTTTTTCTCACAGTGTTAGTGCAAACCAAAGTGTGGTAACACTAGTTTCTCATACGACGTGGCCTTCTCTTACTCTATTTTGAATAAAGTTTTCATATTTACAACTCCACGTATGAATTCAAATTCATGGGTTTATGTTTTAGTTGTTAGTGAGCCAAGGCAATGGATTTCTATCTGTGTGACCTTAGTCGGCTCGTAAAAACAATTATTCATTGAACTGCAGTACATATTTGAATTATTTATTCCTTTGGTCATTGATTTTCAATTTTTTCAATACTATAATGACGAAAAGCTATAGTTACCTATAATATTTAAATTATGCATCTATGCAATCATGCAATGTCATGTCAGAGATTGAAGAGTTAGTTGAGATAATAAACACTCGAAACTTTAATTGATGATTTGCCATAAGTTTGAAAGTGTCTGGCAGTAATGATAAATATACACAGAGTTAAATTAAAATCTCCGAAAGATATTTTACGATCTATGTACAATCAACCTCGTCTTTTGCTCCCTAGTCAGGTCATCTGATTCTTATTTTCATAGTCAGTCTCGATATTATATATCGATTTCACGTCAAAGTCATGATAGTATAATTAAACCAGCATTTAGTAAAGTACGTACGATTTGATGTGTTGAAAATGGTTCTACTTTGCTCAATTGCATGGTACTCCACTGATTCCACTGCAGCAACGATCTTAAGAGAAATTCTACTAAACTTGACCTAAAATTCCATTTTCTGCATTTAATAATAAATAAACTCTAAACTAAAATTGTAAACTCATTGGAAAAAATTACATTTTATATGTTAGCTCAAAGCGGTTGACCAAATCCATTTTAGGAAGGCTAATTTCCGGCAGAACTAGAGCAGCTATAATAAGCCGTTGAAATATTTAATACTACAATATATAAAATCTCCTTAAAAGTGTTTAACATAATATTATCGTAATATCTTGGAAACCGATTGTTAAAGAGAATTATTATAATATGTGTCTCTGCAGTCGAAAAAAATGGTTTTGAATTAATACATGGCAAGTTACATGGCATGGCACTTTGGCACTGCGTTTCTCACTTTAAATATTATCTTACATTAATTTATAATACTCAGCATATTTCTTAAAGTACTAGGGAGTAAAACATCCTGTTTAAATGGTACCATAATCACTTCTGCCCGTTATTTTTTTTTCTTTTAGCTTTTTCCATACTACTACAATATCGGTACTATTAAAAAATATCACTCGCTGCGCATTCATTGTAGGTATTGAAGATTGATGGATAATGGATAGTATAGGTCCCTCATTCATGTGTAGTGCAAAAAACGAGACTCTAGGTATATTGTATTATTATTATGCATTTGAATTTGTATCACGTCGTGTGATAGCTGACCGAGTTTTTGTTTCTCGATTATGAACTAGAAGACTTATTTAGCCTACGTGTCCACACTTGATATTATTGGGAAGAAGTGAACTAGTGTTACTAAATGATGAATGAAGAGAATAATTTACAAATGGTAATAATTTATTTTTCATTTGTTCTGTTTGGTTTGTATCTGCAGGCTAAGTGATTCAGCTCAACATGCTGGATTGCAAGATGACTTCCTCATTAAGTCCGATTACACCTATAAACATTTTATCTGAGGTGAGAGATTCCACAATTCATTGAAGCATCATCGCCCCCGGTCATTTAGAATTATTTCAAGGTTCCACTTAAACCGTGGTTGCAGTTGGTTGTGGTATTCGAAGACAAATAATGACGTTGATTTTATCTGAACAGAGTTACATGGGAATATGGGAACAAGACGCAATGAATCCTCCGCCGACAAAACTGGAGACTTCAGATCTGATGGACTTTATTGAACCGAATATGTCAGCTGGAACGAATTCTCCCACAACCACGATACATCACGGAAGCCGAGATTGTCATTTCCAAAGTTCTCAGTACCTGACACCATTGCCACCCCTTGGGGATCCTTATTGTTCCTCCGAATGCCAGATGCCTGAAAGTTTCTACTGTATGAGCAATTTGGACACAACCTTTCACAAGTGTAAGTCGAACTTTGATGAAGTGCTACTTCTCCACATAATAATAAATAGTAATCATAGTTTGCTTGTAACAAGTATTGTCACTCTATCCATTAAGCTAATGGAAGCACTTCACCGCAACCGACACAATCTAACGCTAGTTTTGTTACGTGGTGTAAACTATCAACGCTAATAAGTAGTTCGATCCATATATCTAATACTCACAAGCAACAGATAAGCAACACGTAAAAATATATTAGGATATTGGGAAACGTACAATGCAAATGTGAATGAGAAGGCTGCAGTGAGTACAATATAAGCCATAGCTATAGGAATTGGGATTCTGTGAGGATGAGTACGTGAATTGATGCGATGAGCAATTTATTCGTGCATTCAGGTTCAGATGCATTCCACACAAAAAGTGGAGAGAATGCGAATGTTGTTGATGGCATTCGATAGGAAATATTTTAGGCAAACTTACTGACCTGAATCTGAAATTGTCGACAGATTTGCGGTTTGAAGGAAATAAATATTTTAAGTGGGTCTGCCTACTCTGTATTTTAAACATTCATTCGTGCAATCTCCAAATTTGCAAAACTTACCCTGAATTACATTTGTACTTTATTCATGTAGTTGTCACTTACGATAAATGCAGAACTGGTGCAATGTGACCATTCATCCTGCTCAAAACAATCAATAAATACTTGTTACTTCTTTTGACCCAATTTCAACTCATCTTTCTCCGTAATATGTAGACAGGTCATTTTATGATGCATTTATTCGTAACATAAATTGGAAAGCGTTATAGAAATATGATAAAATAAAAAACGATATGTTTGAGAACTTGCCTGGATTTTATTGATGTATACTTTTCAGAGTATTTTCTACTATTTAATGTGTTTTTAATTTTTATACAAAACTAATTTGAGTACGATGTATTTTGGGTACTGCAGTTCCGGAAGGTCCACCTCCATTTTCCAACGGTTACGACAACTTTCTACCTGATTTTTCTCAACATCAAAGTCCATTAAGTCATCACAACAGCATGCATAGCCACAATGGAGGACTAATGCACAGTAGTAGCGTAACGAGTCATGTACATGGAGGTCTCTTCGGACATCATATGAGTCCTGAACCGAATCTTAATTTGTATCACCCCCTACCACATCACGAATACATTTGGGATGATTTGCCTTGTGAACCGGGAGATTACATCTTCATGCGTAAAGGAGATTCTCCAACTACCTCGGGTAATTTTTTTTTCATGATTCGTAAAATGTAACATTACAATGGCCAACTTCCACTTTTCAACATGACTGACCTTTAGTATGCAATGAAAACCTGTAGGAAGACGAAACTATGAAAATTTTCCCTTTTTAATAGACTCCGTGTCATATGGAGACATCGATTCAGAAGTGGACTCCAAATCTTCCGGTGGAAGTCTCTCCGCTCTTACAGAAATCTGTCATGTCTCTCCACCTAAAAGAAAAGTGGGACGCCCACCAAAGAAAGACAAAAAACTCAAAAGAAACGGTAAGAATTTTGCATTACTCTTTATCCGTTTATTTCCTAATTTCATTCATGCGAAGTGAGATGAGCAAGAAACCGTAGTAAATTATGAATGTACAAATGGACGCGTACAAAAACATACAAACAGTGTTGAAATTTATTAAATTAAAACTAAACTTTCTGGTGATTACCATATTCATACTATTTCATACCATATTTAACGTTACCGTTTATTATTCAGTTGCTATCAGAAAACTTGGTATACAAAAAGCTGGGTTTTCGGTTTTTGTGTTTTTCATGTACAAAATTGTGTTGAAATGAGCAATATTTAACCAGTTTTATCATTATCACTTTCATTATGTAATATTGTCAAAATAATTCAGTTATTAAGTAGTAAATTGATTTATTAAAAAGAACATAAATAGCTAATTTTATGGGCTAAGCTTTAATTTGAATTTCCTGAACAATACATTGAATGAAAAAACAAAAACCCAAAAAGAACAAAAACCCACCAAAAAACCCGCTGGGTTATAATTTCCTGGTACCTAATTTTAGACTGCTACAAAAATTAACATTTCATATTGTGTGGTTTTAATAAATGTGCAATGCTTGCATGCAAAACAACGTAAAATGCAGTAAAGTTCTTGAAAAATCCCGTGTGTGTGTCATTACCGTATTAACCATTCAACCAATAATCATTCTTTGCACTTTGAACTATATTTCTATATTTCTTTCACTCACTGTTGAACTATGACCTATATGTTATATCATCAGTACCATTTTCCTGATTGCGTAAAATTCCCTATTAGATAAACTATAATTTGAGAATTGAATAATGATGATACCATGTAACGATGATTCAACGCTTTCTGCGAAAAGCGTTATTAGGTTTATGTAAAATGTTAATATTGCGTAATTGCGTCTACTATTAATCGGAATATGCATAAAATATGCTTTGCTTTACATCAGATTCGTTAGTTGATGCTGCAAACCGCCAGAAATAGCAGAGAAATAAAAATAATCTGACAATGACTTGATTCGAGAATTTGAATTAAGAGTTTATGAAGAATTATAAAAAAGTTTTATTCCAGTATGAATAAACTTTTTTAACACAATGCTACAATACTGATATACAAATAAATTTGATATTGACTCTATAAGCTGTGGTTGTAAGCTAAGAACTCAGATGGAATAATGCATGATGTTTAAAAAACCTTAAAATGATAAACGTGTTCATGTGAATTCTCACTCACTTCATGTGAATTAAATTATGAATACTAAATAATAATTTATGTTCCATATTTTAGAAAAGAAAACTGGTCGTTTGTGGGAGTTCATTAGAGACTTGCTCAAAAATCCTGAATATTGTCCGAGTCTAGTTCGATGGGAAAATCCTGAAGAAGGACATTTTCGGTTTGTCAACAGTGAAAAAGTGGCTCAACTCTGGGGTCAGATAAAGGGGAATCCTCGTATGACGTATGAGAAGCTCAGTAGAGCCATGAGGTAAATCCAAACCATTTTTATTCCTCTTTTCTTATAACACATTAATAACTAAGGCAGATAAAGGTTCGGCTTCAGTACACATTTAGCCTTCATATTCCTAGTTACATACGTAGGTGTATTAAAATTACTTGCACAAACGTATAAACTTCTAATCACACATAAAATCAACTGACTCGTACACCTACGCAGTACATTTTGTGAGTAGCAATTATAACCTTTCAAAGCAAAGTTTAAATGTGTACAGAGAAATGTGTTTTGAGCAGCAACTAAATCTCCGAAATAATGTAAATAAATACATTAATGCATGTACGTTAAATGGACCGGTCTACAATGCTGGGTAAAACGAAATCATTTAAAAAATCTAAAACTTCTACTACGTTGCTTACGATTTGTGAATATCTAACTACAAAAAATAGCATGGTTTTTAAACGTCCATTTGATAGGTAAGGGTAATAGGTAGTACATAGTAATAATATAATAGGTGTAGGTACGGTACAGATATGATCCTTTAGCTGTGAATAATTTCCAAATCCTATTTGTAATTCATGGTCAAGGCTTATCAAGTTGAACAATTTATTGTTTTGCTAACTGCAAAGGGAAGAAAAATGCATTGACTTTCTACGGGAGACTCATTTTTGTCACAGTCGCTCCAGTTATCACAAAAGCCATTAAAAACTACGTACTGCTACATTGATTTTATTTATTAGTATTTGTTAGGATCAACTTCTCTGTGTAGGTTTTCCAAAATGTTTAACTACACCAGAAGTTGAAATACAATGTCCACACGGACAAACTCGTCCACCCCTCTCCCTGCCCTTGCAAAAAATAATATGAAATCAACGATGTTGATAACCATGTAGGTACGCAGTTGGCAGTTAGCAGTTGAAATAAAAATAAAAGTAGTGGAATAATGGCTGAAAAAATATTTAAATTTTCCTGCACCCCATTTGTATTCTAGTTATGGTAGTAGAGATACATGAAAATGTCACCGAATACAATAAGGACAGCATTTGGAAATTTCCATAGGAGAAAATGTTTGTTATTTGTCATCAATGTAAATGGCTAAATTTCAATAAGAATTTTAAATAAAAAACTAACATAAAAAGTTAAAAGTCAGAAAGGGTAAATCTTCCGTTGTAGTAGTTGTAGTATTTTACATTATTCTGCATTATCTGTATAGTGTATATGTAACTGTATACATTGAGAATTCCAGGCAAGATAATTCTTTATCCAAAGATTATTCTTGGAAGTTGTAGGGAAACTATTTGCGTATCCCAATTTTTTGCACTTTGTAAGTAACTGTTATAAAATGCCAGGCTTGGACATAAAAAGAAAGAATGATATTACGATTATACTTCAGCTGGAACGGAAAATATTGCACATATCTAATCATATCGATAATCTAAATGTAATTTATGGTGATTGTATTCAAAACAGCAAAAAATGTGAAAGAAATTGAATCGCAGTTTGGATTTAGGGATTCACTTGAGTTATACTTCGTTTTTTAAATGTCAAGGAATTGTCATGTATACAATATACATAATACATAGCAAATAGTATAGCGATCGGGAATAAAACACGAGACAAAGTGTAGTACTAGATTTCGCTTTCCCTTTGTTTATTCCTGGAATAGATTACTACACGGGTTGTAGGTAATTTGTAAGTCAGTTGATTTGAATGCATGTGCACTTAATTTGGTATTCCTTTGTTTTACAAATGTGCGTATACTATTGTCGAAAATTTCCAATCGGTTTCACTATCTATTTGGTTCATCTTTAAGTTTATGCACATATACAGTAGAAAATTGCAAATAAATATTGTTATTGTGTAAGTATATAGTATGTAGAATTTATATGGAAACCTTGAAATGATTGTAGTTACAATAATTATAAATGAATTTGATTTTTTACAGATATTACTACAAGAGCCACGTTTTTGAACCAGTATTAGGTCGACGTTTGGTTTACAAATTTGGACACAATGCCGTGAATTGGAGACCTGTCAACCCGAATTTTGTCACTGTTCAAAAATTATACAACTAAAGGGCGAAGATTCGTCAAAGTACATGAATAACTACTACTACGACACGTGATAAGAAATATCACGATTTCCTCAAGTCGATTTCAACAGATCTATTTACATTTAATTTTCAGTCGAAATAATCGGATTCCACTTCTATAACTTGTATTCCTATCAATAGAAAATATCTCATTATTACTGTACAATTTGTAAGAAATTTATTTGTGAAATGTTTGTTGTCAATTTTAAGTTAGTGAAATAGCGTTAAATAGTAATTAGTTGAAAATGAACAAACTGCATGCGTGCTGTGAATGATTCATCTGTTCAGAATTTATTATGATTGGTTAGTTAACATTAATAATTTTAGCTCAACATACCAAAACAAGAAAACAACAAAAGTGTGTGAATTAATAGTCGATATAAGATTGCATGATTTCCTTTTTACTGCATTTCACTGAAAGTTGTTTGTCGTTCCTCTGAGAAAGGGATCAAGCGCATCAAGTGGTCGACGATAATATTTAGTTAATTATTAATGTATTATTGTTATTGATGAATTACCTGTGTAAATATGGCTCTGTAGGCATCATCATAAATAAGGAAAAGTTCAACTGCAGAAATAATTGTACTAGAATAATGAGCACCTGGCTGCCCTCAAGTTTCATGATGGGCTACTTATATATAATAATGTGAAACATCACAGTTTACAATGTTGTTTACATTTACAATTTTATTTTATTGTGACGAACTGTATTTTACTTTACCTATAGTCATTCAATTAGATATAAACGAAGTTTTCCAACGTTAAGTATAAGGAAACTATAAATATATAAATTATATATACATACTTTATCATTAATATTATCTATCTACAAAAAATGTTCATTTTGGACATGATTTAACAGGTGTAGTATATTTAACTATATATGCGAATCTAATAATATTACTAAAAATAGTGATATAAGTCATGGTATCCATTTTATGTGTATGCATATAATATGAGCATTGCTTTTCCAGATGCTATTACGTAATAGTTTGGTTTGTAAATTAAAAAGGCAAAAGTATTGAATGAAGATATATGTATGTCATTATTCAGCATAAGAATTTCAACTGTATATGAGAAAATATTGTTGATAGAAACGAACATAGACAATATCATTGAATGAAAATTTGTCATTTTATAAATACTGATGATATAGAAATTATTTTGGCTCTACGCGTAAATACTTCAGTATATTTAGCAATAGTTTTCTTTGAAGTAGTTCCAGTGCTATTCTGACTGCATATACAGTAGGTTGACAAATCAAGTATGACGTACTACACTTTCAATATTTTTAAAATGTCTTAGAAAATATTACAGTGAAGATAGCCAAAAATAGGAATTGGATCAATGGATTGTCAGATTTTAGATTGTGCCAATTCTAAAAAAATTATTCTAATAATATTATTCATATTACATTAATAAATAAATGGGTAACTATATAGTATATCAATATTACATTACATCCAATATATACAGTTATCAATCTTATCATTGTTGTAAGGCTAAAGTAATTTTTTAGCAAAATGTGATCTGTTTTGGTGTATTCTCAGATTTCCTATTTACAGATATCTTCCGTTTCTAGATATACTGTACTATAAAATTGCTATGACAAAAATTGTTAATTGAAAGAATAATTATTGTTCTGGAAAATACAGTAGTGACTTATTTTCTGACAGATTAATGTTATTAGACATGTTTTTAGTGCATAGTAAATATATTTAAGAAATCCTTGATTTGACAAAGCTTGCAGACAATTAAAAAACTTGAAAAAAATCGAAAAATATTCGTCAGTAAAATAATTATCTGCTGAAAATAATATCGAAGTCTTACGATTGACTAGGGAAAGTATTATTTAAGTACTGCGAGTATGTATTGAAACATTAATTATATACACTAGATGTTTTCCTGCATTCTATCCTCTATATACAACGAGGTATTTTATGAACAATAATTCCCAACTGTTATAAACTTGTCAATTTTCAGTTATTCTTAATCTAAAAATTAACTATTGTTTTATTTAGTGATTAGATATAATAAAGTCATTGTTTAGCTTGTATGCCAACCAAAATTGCATTTGAAGAAAGATAACCTGATAAAAATCAGGGATAAATAAAGAAAAGAGTTTATTTATGTTTACTAGATGCTGTAATGAAATTACTGTTTCCCTATCTGCCAATGTTAATTATCTCGAGAGACAATTGTGCAAACAAACGGTTAGTGAAAACTGTCGAGAAAACTATATATTATATCAATCTGTATATTTAAACATATACTTATATAATATATGCATATGTAGATATACCTGATTTTATTCCTGTAATTGTTAAGTAGGATATTATGGGTATGTTATTATAGTTACATGTATATCTTTGTTTTAATGAAGAATTTAGACATTTTGTCCAGTTCCAAAAACATTAAAAGGAAAAAATAAATTCGTTAAGTTGACACTGTTTTAAATTTTTGACTAGGTACCTACAGAAATTCATAGCATGTAATATCATACTCATCATACTGTGAGAAATAAATAAGAGTCCAATGATATTCTATTATGAAGTATTATTTGCCTACACGATTTCAGCATTCCTAACCAGATTCGTGGACATGAAATATATAATGAAAATTTGTTGTTAGAATAAAAAACAAAAGCTGATTTTTTTACAATACCTGGAATAGTAATTATCTAAAACTTTTGTGTAAATGTTATTTTCCTGAAAGCACATACAGCAACAGGAATAATATTTGCATAAGTTATGTAAATAATTATTCATGTAAAGGTTAGGAGTTAGGACACGGTATACAATAATTGAATGATCATTTCATGACTTTGAGTGAAACAACATTTTAGATGTTTGTGATTTGTTCATTTAATATGGGCAAAATTAACCCAAGAAAAAAATACTAAAACTTTACGAACTCCGTCTATATTACATCCATTTTCTTCTTTTTCATAACTAAACATTCTGAACACACTCTGTATTGTGTAACCAATCACAGTTAAAATGACAAGAGATCATAATTATATTCACACAGCCAAGCCAGGAACATTTCTTTGTTTGCTTTGGCTTGAAAGTGTCACCAAAACCTATATTTTATTACCTGCTCGGAGATTAAGTAAAATATAATAATGGCTGTGTACATGAAAATGATATTATTTTGCTCTCTCCCTTTTTACAATCTCTTTTTGTATATTTGTTTTATCAACGTAAATTTTGACACTGCAGAAGGCAAAAAAAAACTTTTAGTTTCTTTATCTTACTCACATACATATTTCTGACTGTAACATAATTTATATTGGGGACATTCGATTAGATAATGAAGCAATCCCAATTGTTTTTGCTTGATGGTCGACGAACTGTCCGTGTACAGCTCAATCGTATTAATAGCACTAACGATTATTAAATTATTATACTACGCTGCAATTGCGACATATGATTATTAATATATTATCATTACATCCAGAGCTATGGCATCACAATAATAAGTTTTTTGTTGGTGCAAAATATTTCTTGTAACCTTTTAGCATATGAAAAAATGATTATCACACTGGAATGACTGGAGATGTCTCGATATTTTGAATAAAATTAAAACAGTCATATAAGAACACAGAATGACCATAATGTTATGAAAATTTTGTATAATTTCCAATCATAAGCTTTGAAAGGTGAAAATTCATGGTGTAAATGTATAAAATGTAATTATAGATGTAAAAGAAGGAAAATGAAAATAACGTTACTGTTTGTAAAATTCATAAACTATACAATCAATTCATTCGAAAAAAAGTTAAAGATTACTTTTATGAAATATAACGGTACATAAACCGGTTTAAAAAATTGTATAATCACCGGGTGTAAATAAACAACGTAGTTTCATAAAATTAAAATTTAAGAATGCATACTGAAGCAACGAAATATAAATATTTAATTGCATGAAACTAGCGTTTTGTAACAGAGTAATATTACTAATTCCTATATATTGTAGTTTGCGTCACTTCGATTTTTACTACGGAAATGATTACACAAACCTTCTCGTCTACTTATGAAGAATCTACATCTTTCTATATAACATTACACAGAAATTGCACCTAAATAGCCGCATCCTTAAAATTCTCTCTTTGTATTAATTCTCTTAAGTAGTTGGTAAATATGTATACAGTGTCCAGAGTTCAATGATGACGATGACGGCATTGTATATAAACGGAAAAGAGCAAAGCACGACCATATTAAGCATCGACTGTCATTTCCGAAAGGAGCATTTTGGATGATGTTACTGATGTATGTGTCCTATACACCACTTAACAGGGTGACCTACCTGGAAGTATTATCTTCTGTGGATTTATCAATAATGGCTTACATAATGTTGCTTACCTCATCGCTAATGCATTCATACATATTGTCACACATATTTTTAATACATGTGAAAAGGCAAACGCAAGGACACAATTGATTAACTGTGTGAATATAATTGGAAGTCCAAACTACAAAATACACACATAGTAAAATAAATACTGAAAACTTATACACGCATTTAAGTTGTGAGTAATATCGGCGTATGTCACACATTGACGATAATGTCAAAGAAGAGAAATTGACGATAACAAAAGTTTTGCTTTGGGACATGAGTACACTTTATTTTATCTGTGGTGTCACACCTCGTGTGAAGCGTCCAACTTTTATTTAATAAATGTGTCTAAATATAACCATCTTTAATCATCCTTCTACTCTTCAATCAAATACTGCTGCAGAACTTTCGTGTCTTCTAGTCGACAACCGTGTTTCAATTAGAACGTAGTTACATTAGGCAATTTGGAAGTGATATTTATTAAAGCGTTTGTTTTTCTTATTCTCATAGAGATTACGAATAGTATTAATATATTTCAAATCAACATTAAAAGAATTTAAACTGAAGTAGAAAAAACCATCAAAATGGCATCAAGTAATCTTCACTATTTTCCTATAGCCGTCTTTGTTATGTTTCCTTTGACATTCGCCACAACGTAAGTATTCTTATTGCTCTCTTTATTTAAGTAAGGTCACAGTTTGTAAAAGTAAATATTATCAGATAAAGGGAATTTATTAAATAAATTGGGGATACACACATGCATTATGCGCAATTTGTACTTTCAAAATTATAAATGTACATAGAGTAATGTAATAATTGCTAAAAGACAAGTTATACAAGCCTACACTTCATCCGTGCATGTTCTTTTATGCATAATTACATGTAGAGGCTCCGACAAGAAAATTTTGTGTGGGTGTGCCGGTGTGAAAATGGACACTTAAGTGACATTCATCTCACAGAAATTTTAAAATTGCATCACATTTGAAATAATTTTTTGCCGTGTTATACTCGTATACAATCTGAAACCTAATACTGTCAGGTCTCAGTATACGACTTTAATTGATGTCATTGGTACACAAAGGCGTGTCAAGATAATAAGCAATAGGAGCACGACACTTCTATATCCTAGGCCCCTCTAATTGGGGTTGTTTGGGTAATTAAGAACATTTTTATTTGACAATTTCTCGTCAGGAGATGGAAGAAATTGAGAAAATTTTGATTCTTTAAACAGCAAAGGTATTCGGAGATTTTTGGAATTAAGTTTTTTGTATTAATGAAGAGCAAAAGTATTCGGAGATAAAAGGAATTGAGAAAATTTTAAGCGCATAAGTATCCGGAGGAATTGGGATATCATATAGATTGGGATATACTTGCTAGCGCTAAAAAGCAACGAGAACTCAACTATGGCATGGAGAATAACCGCCTACTTCCCCATGCAGTTTCAAAGCCCAGTTGCTTAGATTTAGATGATTTTCAGCAAACTTTTTACTTCCAGGAACATTTTACGTAACAGAAATGATCAGAATTTTTAGCCCAATCTCCGAGTTTCATGAAATAACAAAGGATAAAGGATGTTAGACAATCAATGTTGTTTAAAAAGAAATGTTAGGCTTATATTTAATTCAATCTCAAGTCACCACATTGCCTCTTACTTACTTTTCGTATGGTGAATCAAAATGAAAAACTTCAGGGTGCGCATGCAGACCCTGAAAGTTTTCCTGTGCATTACACATCCTGTGGTTTAGCCCCTGCCTGCATTCGTGTCAGTTGCAACACAAAACGATAAACAGTGTCAATGCCGGATTGTCATATCGCACCGGTTGAGATTGAGAATCTCTTTTCTGGACAATCGCATATTTACTTGGGGTTGTAGTAAAGTATTAACTCATTGAACATAGTCACAAAAAGTATCCATCTTGGAATATGACAATTCATATTAATATATGTAATTGAAACATAAATTGAATTGCGGGATTACAGTTCATGTTTCTAATACTAGTAACCAGTAATAACAAGCAACGAGTTGCAACAACT